>PVKV010002656.1:0-52822 GCA_004027835.1 Alouatta palliata | reverse complement strand
TAATTTATATTTTACAGACAAAGAAGGAGGAAACTCAAAGATGAGCTCAGGTTTCATTTCCTGAAACCCTGCTGTGGAGATTCAGTTTGTTGTAGGTGCTCATTGCTTGCTGAAACCCTTCTTGCTTTCTAGGCTGAGACATTTGAAACTTTCTGTAGGAAGAAGAAAAACAGTTGCTTAGTCATCTTCCAAAGGGATGGACCGCAAGCCCTCTTGAGGCTCCTTGTAGTGGCTCCCAGGGAATAATTATTGTTTCTGTTGTTTTGAACCTTGCATCTCAATGACTGGCAGTTCTAGCATAAGTGGTACTTGTCTAATATTAAGAGAAAGTGTATTTAGAAACAAGCTAAACCAGCACCTCCAGAACACTTTGCCGCATGACTATGGAGAAGCATCTGATTCAAAGGGAAAGGGGCTTTTTGTTGTAGGGAAAGATTGTCTTTGGCTTAGGTCTGGAGAAATGATGGAAACAGGTAGTTTTTCTGTTGCTCTTTCCATGAGAGAGCGTTCTCATGGAAAGAGCAACAATTTTAGTTACAAAGTGACAATGACATGGTGATAAAATAAAGGCCAGGAAGAAGCAGGATGGAAATTACTATTGACAATACAGAGCAGGAAATGGGCCTTGAGTTTTCAAGTTTATAGCAAATTAAGGTAGCACTAGATCAGGGAGAGAAGAGAGTTGATAAATGTATTGACATACCAAATCAATCTCTGTCTTCCTTTCACTTGAAATTAGGGGAAAAGGGAGACGTTGCAAAAATTAACCCAATATTGCCATTGTAGAGACAAGTTAACTGAGTCCTGAGAAACACAGCTCAGCTTCCATTCATGGTAATAATAGTTACCATTTATTAATGTTAGTCTTTATTCTGAATATTTTATGTGAAATTTTCATAAGATTATTATACAGGCAACTCTTTTTAGTAAATATTATGTTACCATCCCCATTTTACAGTTGAGAAAAATGAAACACAGCGGTTAAGTAGCTCACCCAATGTCACACACTGGTTCATGACAGAGCAAGATTTTCTGTATATCCAGACAGTCTGAGCCCAGAGCCTTCTTTCCTGCCAGCTGTGCCTCCAGCAACATTTCTACTTGGAACTGTAGTGAGGCTGTTTAAGGGAGACGCAGAGAGCAGACAGTTGCTGATTCTGTGCATACATCATGCATGTCTGTTTAATCTGTGTTCTGGTCTTCCTAAATTTCTAATAGTCTATATTAATTATTGCAATTACAAACTGTGGATGACAGCCATAGTGGTTATTCCCGCAATTTGAGTTTGTGGAGAAGGCAATTAAGATTATCAAGTAGTTGGTATAAGTAACCCCCAATCTGGAAAATGTTTGACTTTATTTATTTTTATTTTTTTGAATTGAGATCATGTGGTGTCACCCAGGATGGAGTGCAGTGGTGCCATCTTGGCTCACTGCAACCTCTGCCTCCCAGGCTCAATCAGTCTTCCCACTTTAGCCTCCAGTATAGCTAGGACTATAGGGGTGCGCGCCACCATGCCTGGCTAATTTTTGTAAAGATGGGCTTTTACCATGTTGCCCAGGCTGGAATCTAAGACAGGAAAAAGGAGCTTAGCCACAAAATTCTCTTTATCCTGCTTCTCAGGTGAAGACACCCAAGAATCCGTCTCATTCTTGAGAAGGTTTTATTCTCGTTCTTGAGAACATTTTTTTTTTTTTTTTTTTGAGACAGAGTCTCACTGTGTTGCCAGGTGCCAGGCTGGAGTGCAGTGGCACAATCTCGGCTCACTGCAACCTCTGCCTCCCGGGTTCAAGCAATTCTCCTGCCTCAGCCTCCCGAGTTGCTGGGACTACAGGCACACACCACCATGCCCAGCTAATTTTTTTTTTTTGTATTTTTAGTAGAGACGGGGTTTCACCGTGTTGTCCAGGATGGTCTCGATCTCTTGACCTTGTGATCTGCCTGCCTCAGCCTCCCAAAGTGCTGGGATTACAGGCATGAGCCTCTTGAAAACATTTTTAAGATGAAGTTGCTAAGAAGAAAATAACTAGGTGGTTGGGAGAAGGAAAACTAGAAAAGACAAGACGGCAGGGAGAGATTTGGGTTTTTTTCTATTGTTTTGTTTTCACAATATAATATAATAAATGCCACACAATAAATATAATAGTATACAAAAGAAAAACAAGATGTATTTGGGATATTGAGATGAGAGAAATGAATATTAGAAAATTAGAAAATTTGTGTTCTCAGTATTGGAATACCCACAAAATTGTCCTTGGTTCTAGGTGGTGTGATGAAAGAAGGAATCCTAATACAGGATCCAGAGGATCTGGATTTGAGAAAGGGCTTTGCCATTTGAGAGCTGTTTTCATTTGTGAATTATTTATTCATTCATTCAGCAAGTATTGTTGAACATCAGCCATGTGCCCACGTGTTCTAACTGTTGCAGATGCAACAGGAAATGTTAGACCAAGTCACTCTCCTCATGGAAATGTTTGTGAAGGAACAAACAGTGAATATTTTAGGCCTTACAGCTTGTATGGTCTGTGTCACAACTACTCAAATCCACAGGTTCAGTGCAAAAGTGACCATAGACGACTCAAAAATGAAAAAGCTGGGTATGGTGGCTCATGTCTGCAATCCTGGCAGTTTGGGAAGCCAAGGCTGAAGGATCACTTGAGCCCAGGAGTTTGATGTCAGCCTGGGCAACATAGCGAGACCCCATTTCTACAGAAAAAAACTTAAAAATTAGCCAAGTATGATGGTGTGCACCTGCAGTCCCAGCTATTGGAGAGGCTGGGACAGGAAGATTGCTTGAATCCTGCAGGGCGAGGTTGCAGCCAGCTGTGATTGTGCCACTGCACTCCAGCCTGGGCAACAGAGTGAAATCCTATCACAAAAAAAAAACAATAAAAGGACATGCTGTGTTCCAATAACACTTTATGTTTTAAAAAAAAGCAGTATGAGATGCTCCCCTCCCTGTGTCCATGTGTTCTCATTGTTCAACACCCGAGGGACAGCAGGGGGTGGGGAGTTGGGGAGGGATAGCATGGGGAGAAATACCAGATATAGGTGATGGGGAGGAAGGCAGCAAATCACACTGCCATGTGTGTACCTATGTAACAATTTTGCATGTTCTTCACGTGTACCCCCAAACCTAAAATGCAAAAAAAAAAAAAAAAAAAAACAAGCGGTAGATCAAATTTAGCTGGCAAGCTACAGTTTGTCAATTCTTGGGCTAGAAGAAGAAACAGACACAAGCCAAATAATTACGTGTATGACAACACATGCAAAGATCCGTGGCAAGAAGACATGTCAAGCTTTGGAGGGACTGAGAGACCAGAGGAGCTGCTTCAGGGAGCGGCACATGAGTGAGGCTGGAAAGGGAGGGAGGGGAAGACCAGCAGGGTCATGTAGGACACTTAGGAGTTTGGTCTTTACAATATTGACAGTTGGCGGTATTAGATTTATTTTAAGCAGGATGGTGACGTGATCAGATGTGAGTTTCAAAAGGTCACTCACTGCAGTGTGTAGAATGAGTTAGGTTAAATGTTCTCATCTGAAACATGAGGATGGATACACTTGCCCTGTGTTTGAAACAGGTCATTGTGTAATCAGTGATCACACAAGATTACACAAGGTGCATAGAAGTGTTTTATGAAATATATGTGCTATAGAAAAATTACACAGTGGTACTCTACAGGATGCAATACCCCTAGGTGGTCATATTCCTTCAAGTTTTCTCTATGAACAAAGGCAATCTGAACTCATAAAATAAATCTTTTTGTTTGTTACCAGGCTTCCCTCACCAGGGCAACTACTCTTTAGGGAGTTCACTAAAGAGAAGGAATGTCTCTCACTCTCTCACGGTTTCTCTTCTACCCTCTCCCAAGCACATCTGAGTTGCTGCCTGGACTTCACCCTTAGCACCAAACCCATGAAAAACTGCCAAGTATAAAAGCTTCTCAAGAATGAGATGGATTCTGGGGTGTCTTCACCTGAGAAGCAGGAAAAAGAGAACTTCGTGGGTAAGTTCCTTTTTCCTGTCTTAGGCTTGTTTTTTCCGTATATGGCAAAGCCGGAGTTGTAGCATTATAGGGAGATATAGAGAAAGCATGAGATACATTTGCAGAAATGGGCTTCAATTTCATTTATAGCTCAGGATTTTGAATTCATTGCTTATGCTGATTTCGTTTGCTTCTTGAATAGCAGTCTATAACTTGCTTTATTTTTCCTTCAATTTTAGATAGAATTGGTGATTATCTTTGCATTTCTTCTTTTTGTATTAAATAGCAAAGATATGTTGAAGAGGCTGACTTTTCACCAATTTGAAATATCTTCTGATGATGCTGAGACTAAAAAGAAAAGTTTGTTTGTGCTGCATCATGTTTGATAAATGGAGAGAAGTTGAGAAAAATAAAAGCCTACAAGGACCAACTACTATACTTACTACTAATGGCTATGATGTTACAAAGCATTTTGCTTGCATTGTCTTGTAAAATTTTGCAATCATTCTGAGGATCTCTTAGAATCTCATTTTACAAATAAGAAAACTGAGCTTTGGAAAGTTTAAAAACTTGTCCAGAAAGTGATGATGATGGTGTGCAGGTGTGTGTGTGTGTGTGTGTGTGTGTATGATCTAACCTGTGCTCTATACCTTATGTTGCCAAAAAAGCCATACTACATGTTAGAAATAGAGAACACATTTGACATTATTAATGCATAAAAGAATAAACGAGGCTGGGTGCACTGGTGCACGCCTGTAATCCCAGCACTTTGGGAGGTCGAGGCAGGCAGGTCACTTGAGCTCAGGAGTTTGAGACCAGCCTGGGCAACATGACAGAACCCCATCTCTACAAAAATTACAAAATTTAGCCAGGTGTGGTGGTGCATGCCTGTGGATAAGTCGGAGGCTGAGGTGGGAGGATCGCTTGAGTCTAGGAGGTTTAGGCTTCAGTGAGCTGAGATTGTATCACTGCACTCCAGCCTGAGTGACAGAGCAAGACCCTGCCTCAGAAAGGATATATTTAGACACATTTACCTGAATTGGAAAAGAAACCTTTCCCTTGAAATAGTCATGGAAATCCTGATAAGCTTGAAGGCAGTCAATATTATCTGGAAATGCAAGTGGGAGGTCTCAAGAGTCCCCTTATTTATCTTTCATGAGACACTCAGTTTCCATTTTAATAGGTCAAAACATCAACTGGGTAGATGGCGTGACTGAACCTGTATCATCAGTGAGATACTTCAAAGTATTAATGAGTTTTCTTGGTTTTGATTTTTGAATATGAAAACTGGCACTATCATAGAATGAAGAGAAGTGGGGGTCTTATATTTTGCAACATCTGATTTCCTGTGCTTTCATAGTTGCTTAGAAGACATGCAATGTGGATGGTTCTCTGAGATCTGTGGGCTAAGTTTGCCCTTGCAACTCAGATATATATATGTACTATATATGTGTGTATATATGTAACCTTAATATACATATTAAAGCAATGTTATTCAGTCCTGTAAGCATTATAGACATTTCCCTTCACAAATGGTGAGGAAATTATTTAATATATAAAGAACTGAGCCCTTATTATCCTTTCTAGCAGGAAAGTTATGTGGGAGTGTGCTGCTGGCACAATTTATTTTATTTTTAGAGATGGAATTTTGCTCTGTTGCCCAAGCTAGAGTGCAGTGGTGCAATCTCAGCTCACTGCAACCTCACCCTCCTGAGTAGCTGGGACTACAGGCACATGCCACCATGCCTGGCTAATTTTTGTATTTTTTTTTTTTTTTTTGTAGAAATTGGGTTTCACCATGTTGCCCAGGCTGGCCTTGAACTTTTGGGCTCAAGCAATCCTCTGGCCTCAGCCTCCCAAAGTGCTGGAATTACAGGCATGAGCCACCATGCCAGGCCTGGACCAGCTTTTGAAAGCCACTTGTGAGCATCTTTTTCTAACTCCAAGCTCATGACATCACAAGGGCAGATTAGAATCACCTGAAGGGGTGGGTGATAGTTGCACTGTGGAAATGATGTAAATTAAGACTTTCTCCCTTTCCCCAAGAGCCCAGTTTTTAGACATTTACTGTCATACACACTACTTACTAGCTTTTAACATTCCTTCTGCCCCCAAATTATTATTTTTGTTTTGTTTTCTAGGAATTAAAGTGAATTGGAATCTAGATCACAGAAATCTTAGATTCTCTTCTCAAAATGAACATGCAAAAGAATCTTCCTGCGGAGCTCCTTAAAATACAGATTCCTAGTCCCTACCCTCAGAAGCTCTGGTACTTAGTCTGTGTCTGTGCTGGGTTTAAGATTTTGCATCCAAACCAGTTCCTATGAGCTGGTTTAGTTGCCAGACTAAGACAACATTTTGAGTAGGACTATATTCCTTTTCAGCAATTCTGCACTTTCCTGAAAAGCGTTCCTTAATGCAAGCTGTGTGCATAGAGAAAAAGGAAGGAGGGAAGATGAATTACAGGGGATGAAAACATAACGTTTACCCCTCGTATTTTACTTTAGATTTCATCTTTGATGCCCAAAGTTCTTTATTCTCTAGAGAAAGAACCAGAAAGTTGCTGAAGTTCTATTTTGCTGACTGTGTCTTCACAGGATTGGAAGTGAACACAGAAAGGGAGATAGGATTGCTAACACTTGTCCCCAGGCTGAAGAAAAATGATTGTTCTCATTCCACATACCTTTACTTTTCCTCTGGGAAGCAGCCACTCTTCCCTGCTCTGATAACACAAAGAACTTCTTTTTTTTTTTTTTTTAAGTTGATGTGATTTTTTTTTTTTTTAGTTTTACTTTTAAAAATGGTAAACATAGGGTAGGTGCGGTGGCTCATGCCTGCAATCCCAGCACTTTGGGAGGCTGAGGCAGGCAGATCACCTGAGGTCAGGAGTTTGAGACCAACCTGGCCAACATAGTGAAACCTTGTCTCTACCAAAAATACAAAAATTAGCCAGGCATGGTGGCGGGCGCCTGTAATCCTTGCTACTGGGAGGCAAGGGAGTCACTTGAACCCGGGAGGCAGATGTTGCAGTGAGACAAGACCATGCTACTGCACTCCAGCCTGGGCGACAGAGTGAGACCCCATTTCAAAAAAAAAAAAAAAGGTAAATATATCAAAAATGAAGAAAACTCAGAGCAATGAAAACCACTTATACCTTCATTATTTAGAAATAGCCACTGGGTGATAGAGTGAGACTTCATCTCAAAAAAAGAAATAGCCACTGTTAGTATTTTGGTTAATTTTCTTTCAAAACTTTTCAAAATTTTTCTATACATATACTTCTATACAATTGTGATTCTACTGTCCCTATAATTTTGCGTCTTACTATTCATTTCTTTTAACATCATAATTATTTCCTCATGCTTTTGTAAACTTAATATATATTATATATATATATATATATATATATATAAAAAATACGACATTGTGTAGATGTATTATAGTTTGCTTAACTATCCCTCCGTTGTTGTATTTTCAGGGTGGTTTTCATTTACCACTGTTAAAAATAACATTGTAATGAGACTTTAGGACATAAATCTCAAGGACAGTGTTTGCATTTGTTGCTGGCAGTGCTGTTATTACAGATGGAGAGGACTCAAAGCGAGGGAGTGTGGGGAGAGAGAAGGATGATGCAGGAAAACATTTTTTCTTTATTTTCTTTTTTTTTTATTTTTTGAGACAGAGTCGTGCTCTATTTTCCAGGCTACAGTGCAGTGGCACAATCTCGGTTCATTGCAACCTCTGCTTCTGGTTTCAAGTGATTCTCCCACTTCAGCCCCCTGAACAGCTGGGATTACAGGCGTGTGCAAACACACCCAGCTAGTTTTTGTATTTTTAGTAGAGATGGGGTTTCACCATGTTGGCCAGGCTGGTCTTGGACTCCTGACCTCGGGTAATCCACCTGCCTCAGTGTTCTGGGATTATAGGCTTGAGCCACCACGCCCGGCCCTGTTTTCTTCTTGTAATGATGTGCAGGTGATGGTACAGTAAGGCGGACTGTATGGAGAAAAATGCAAGGACATATGGTTATTTGCTTGATGAACTTTTTTGAGAAAAAACAGGATCTTGTCTGATGAACCATGATTTCTATACAAGGACTTTCAAACAGATTAGTGAATCTATTACGCTGCTGGATACCATCCTGATCCTGTACTTCAAAGTACTTCAAAGTATGCACTATATCCATTCAGCATCATCTGTGAATCGGGAGGTGGAGACATAAAAATAAAATACCTGCTCTCAGAGCACTAAAAATTTACAGGGAAGACACAAAGGTTAGCTAAAAATTACAAGGTCCTAAAAACAAGTTGTGATAGAGGGTGTACCATCATGTGTCCCTTAGCCATGAGGATACATTCTGAGAAATATGTCGCCAGGTGATTTTGTCGTTGTAAGAACATCATAGAGTGTACCTACACAAACCTCAGTGGTACAGCCTACTACACACCAGGCTATATGGTACGGCCTATGGCTCCTAGGCTACCCTGTAGAGCATGTCACTGCACTAATACTGTAGGCAGTTGTAACACTACGGTAAGTATTTGTGTTTCTAAACATAGAAAATGTACAGTAAAAACACGCTATTATAATCTCATGGGACGACCATCTGTTTATGTGGTCCATCATTGACTGAAACATCATTACATGGTGCGTGACTGTATTAAAAACTCAAAAGAGGAGCACCCAAAGGTAAGGGTGACAAATATCTTCCTGGAAAAAAAGGGGATGTTTCAGCTGAGCCCTGCCACTGGGTGACAGAGAGGAAAATGTGGGATGCAAAAGGGGGCTGAGGAACACAAAGACCTGTGCAAAGGGATGAGATGTGTGAGGACCTGGGTCACTTTCTCTACTGCAGGGGCTATCCAGGTACTGTTAGCACATGGCTTGACTCCCTCATCTGGGTCACCTAGACCCATACTGAGAGACCATCAAAAGTCCTGCTACTTGAAAAATCAAGTTACGAATGTGTGAAGAGCCCATATGTGAAGCCTGGGCTCTGAGTGGCAGCCTTGGGGTTGCTGCTGCGTTGAGATGATGGCAATGAGATTCAGCATGAGGAAGCTGTGGGGGAGGACGCCTCCAGGGCATGAAGAGGGACACTCAAGGGGGCTTTGATTGTGTGGGCAAGGTGTATATTCTTAAGTTGAATGGTGGGTTTAAGGTATTCAATGCTTTATTTTTATGCCTTTTTGAATATTCACTTTCAAAATAATGCCTTAAATATTTCTAAGAAGAGAAAAGAGAGAGAGAGAGCAAATGGTAAAAAGGAACTCACAGTAGATAATGTGTTGTAATGTTCACGCAACGACTGAGCACAAATCATCCTTCTGGAGTTGAAGGATGTTTAAATCTGCCTGTTTGGAAAACTCTTAGGATTATGGAATTTTGTATTCACAGGACTAGGGTAGATAATAAGATCATCATCCAGCTCTAATTGACTAATTCTTCACCAAAGACTTGATATCTCTATATTTTTTTCAAAGCTCCAAAGGTTATCTGAAGGAGCTTATAATGTCAGTGGCCAGATTAGCCAGTAGAAACCTCAAGGGTCTAGAGTTTTTATTGTATAATCTTGAAAATTTAGTTCTTGCACATATAGAGGAGTCATTATCTAGATGGATCAGAACATCCACAGTTGATATTTAGAATCTGATTTGGTAAAAAAAAAAAAAAAAAAAAAAAAGAAAAAGAACAAAATAAAATGTAAATTTGCAATGCAAAAACTATACTGAACAAAGTTAAATGGCTAAGGAAGACTTTTTTCAAGGCTATTGCAATAGAGGAGAGAGGCCAGAGTGAGCTCAACTCTACTGAAGCAAGGGGTGGCAGGGTATTTAAAGGCTGGAGTGAGATAGTGGAAAAGTACTGGAATCCTGGAAGGGGAGGTCTTAGGCCTTCTGGGTTTATTAGTATATTTTTTATATCTTTATGACACAACAAAAATGATGAGACAGGTCTCAATCATTTGGGGAGGTTTATTTGTCAAAGTTAAGGACGAGTGCCTAGGAGTCAGGTTTATGCCTTTCTCTGAAGATGATTTTGAGGGCTCTGAATTTAAAGAAGAAAGAGTGGGATATTGAGAAGTACACAATTTTCATATAAGAGAGGAGAGAGGGAAAAGTAGTCACACGTGCCTTTGACTTGCTCAGTGAATCTGCATTTTTATATACAGTAACAGATGGGAAAATTCAGGGAATCTGCATTTTACATAAGATAACAAAGATAAATGGGACAGAAGAACAATCAGATATGCTTTTGTGCCAGGTGGACAGAAGGGTGATTGATGCATCTGTAACGACAACCTCTATCCGTTTACACGGCAGAGGTGAATTTTAACAGAAATACTTTCGGGTAAACATCTTGGAGCTCACTAGGAATTTCCTTGTGGGCGAAATATGAGGGAGGTGTGTAGCTTTTCATCTTGTAACTATCTTATTTAGGAACCAAAAAGAGGAGGCAGGTTTTTGTGACCCAGTTCCCAACTTGACTTTTCCCTTTGGCTTAGTAAGTTTGTGGTCCCAAGATTTACTTTCCTTTCACAAGGTAGTTTCTCAACTAGGAGAAAGGTGCCCGCTGAATTTAGGTTTCTACTTCCCACAGAAACTGATAGATAAGGCTGCTGTTTTCTTTGATGTTTATATTCCAGAGAATAGCTCCCAAGGTCTTCAGAAATTTAGTCCTGGATTGTAAAACTGGCAAGAGGCTTTCAAAAGATTTAAATCTCAAAGAGGCAGAGAAAGAATTTATATAAGCTCTGCTAGTACAGCCCATTAATGGAAGAAATAAAAAATAAACATATCTAAAAAACAAAGAAAAAAAGAATTTATAATGATGGTTTTGTTTTTCGTCTTTTTTTGTGGGTTGTGTGTGTGTTTAAAGAAAATGCACTAAGAAAAAGGAGATCAGGGGCTTAGAGTCAGGAAGAAGCCTGTCTAAAGTTTACTCAAGCCAAGGTTAGCTTTAAGATTTTTTTGTTTTTGTTTTTTTGCCCACTGTTATATCTCTGAGATTCATCCATATTTTATATACAGCAGTAGTTTTTTTTTTCTTACTGAGTAATATTCCTTTGAATATGAATATACCATGACTTCATTTATCCATTCTGCTGTTAATGGATTTGGGTGAACTTCATATCTTGGCTTCTGTGAATAAAATGGCAATGAACATTGTCAAATATGTTTTTCACTATCATCAGTACACCTCTAGGAAAACTCTAGAATATTGCCTGGATGAATCGATATGGTTAATAATTCCTTTAAAGGGGTAATTTTATCTAAGCCTCACAGCTAGCTATTATTGCCATTACTATCATGCAACAGAGAAGGGAACCAGGACTTAAGCAGGTTGAGTGACTCGTGAGGTATCATCTATCTGTGAAGTGGAGGTGTCTGAATTAGAACATGTGGCTGACTGAGGCAGGGCCTGCCTTTTCACCCATGCTCTGCACTGTCTCCTGTCTGCCTACAGTCTGGTTTTACTGAGGGTTTTCCGTTCTCTTTTCTTCTTTCTGAGACTGCAGAGCAAGCACTGAATTTTCTGTTCTCCAAACTAGCCTGATCTTACGTACTCTGGTCTTTATACAAATTATTTTATGGAGGTACAGGTTGAGTATCCCTTATCTGAAACACTGGCGACCAGAAGTGTTTCACATTCCAGACTTTTTTTAGATTTTGAATTATTTGCCTTATACTTGCCCGCTGAACATCCCTAATTTGAATATCCGAAATCTGAAATACTCCAATGAGCGTTGCCTTTGAACATGACCTTTGAGCATCATGTCAGTGCTTTAAAAGTTTCACATTTTAGAGCATTTCAGATTTTAATCTTTCACATTAGGGATGCTCAACCAAACATTTAAGACTTGTACACTATACTGTATATGTACACTATACTGTGCATGTCCTTTGCAGGGACATGGATGAAATTAGAAATCATCATTCTCAGCAGACTGACACAAGAACAGAAAACCAAACACTGCATGTTCTCACTCATAAGTGGTTGTTTAACAATGAGAACACATGGAACAGTGAGAGAAGCATCACACACCGAGGCCTGGAGTGTTGTGGGGCTTGAGGAGGAATAGCAGGGGGTGGAGGGATTGGGTAGAGATAGCATTAGGAGAAATACCTAATGTAGATGATGGGGTGATGGATGCAGCAAACCACCACCATGGCATGTGTATACCTATGTAACCTGAAAGATCTGCACATGTACCCCAGAAATTAAAGTATAATAAGAAAAATAAATAAAAGGCCGGGCGCGGTGGCTCACCCCTATAATCCCAGCACTTTGGGAGGCCGAGGCAGGTGGATCACGAGGTCAAGAGATAAGAGACCATTCTGGTCAACATGGTGAAACCCCATCTCTACTAAAAATACAGAAATTAGCTGGGCATGGTGGCGCACACCTGTAATCCCAGCTACTCGGGAGGCTGAGGCAGGAGAATTGCTTGAACCCAGGAGGCGGAGGTTGTGGTGAGCCAAGATCACGCCATTGCACTCCAGCCTGGGTAACAAGAGTGAAACTCCGTCTCAAAATAATAATAATAATAATAAATAAAAATAAATAAAGGAAGGTATGGATTAAACATTTTGCTGCTGTTGTCACAGCCACACACAGGGGAGTCTCCACTATTTCACCAGCTACAGACTTCCTAGAAGTAAGTGCAGCAGAGTAATCAACCTGTTAGCACACCTGTTTCTATTGTTTTCTTAACCGTCCGAGGGCTTCTTCCTGTCCACTGCATAAAGAAAGACCTCGGCATTACAGTAGAAAAAGAGTTTAATAGATTGGAACTCTTGGAGGCCTGTTTCCCGTTTTATTCTCCAGCACAGCATTTGGCATAGAACTGATAATCAGGGGCAATTTGTTGGGGGCAACAAAATCCAGTTCTCCACTGGGAATTAAGCATATGATGATGGCTTTATGGTTATGTGACAATTGTCCAGAGAGCACACACTTTTGTGGATTTGGTTCAAACTGATGATCAAATGTGGTCATCACTTTGTGACCATCAAAGGTGTTGTGCAGCCCCTTTTTCTTCCATCATCCCCTCAGAGCCTTGTATAGCTTGAATTAGGGCAATTGCTGAAGATCTTTGTATTTAATAACACAATCCCAGCATATCCTTTCAGTCAGAATTGTAATCTTCAAAAACTGTTCTCAGCATCGTATCCTAGTTTCAGCTATGGGAGCGAGTGGGGAGAGAGACAGATTTTCAGGAAGAGTTGCTCCATGTGGTCTCATTCCCAGCTGTGCATGCTCACAAGGCTGAGCCGGGAGCCTGCAGGGAAAGCGACAGTGGCACTCACAGCCCCACTTTATTGGCAGCGAATGCGACTCCCAGGCTCCACCAATTCTCCCAGAAGCCATGGCCTGGGTGATTCTAATGCTCCGGTGTCAATCTTGGAAGAGTAGTCACCTTCTCCTCTCTCTACTCTCTCAGCATGTCTATTACCTGATGGAGCTGAGCCTCATGTGCACATGAAATGGGGCGAGGGCTTGATGGAACTCCAGAGGCGAGCTTGGAGGTCATGCGATTTTCTCTGTGACAAACACTCACTTGTGCAGCTGGTGTTAAGGCTGTGTCTACTTTGGAAATGTCCAGGTCTTGGCTCCAGGCATTATGCACAGCTGGTGTCCTGTTGGAGTCCCAGCTGCCTGTGTGTGCTATGCTGCTAAAGCCATACCAAATATTGCACTGCCAGGAGGGAGGAAACACACCAAACGTGGCACAAACTGTGCTGCCTTCACAATACTTTTACCAAGATTTTATAAAAGTGCATATTAGGCCAGGCACGGTGGCTCACGCCTGTAATCCCAGCACTTTGGGAGGCCAAGGTGGGTGGATCACAAGACCAGGAGTTCAAGACCAGCGTGGTCAAGATAGTGAAACCCTATCTCTACTAAAAATACAAAAATTAGCCACCTGTGGTGACGGGCACCAATAATCCCAGCTACCTGAGAGGCTGAGGCAGAGAATTGTTTGAACCCAGGAGGCAGAGGTTACAGTGAACCAAGTCAGCATCACTGCACTCCAGGCTGGGTGACAGAGAGAGACTCCATCTCAAAAAAAGAGAAAAAAGTGCCTATTAGCCCAGTGAGACATGTATAAGCACAGTTACCACAGCCTTGTCTGTATAGGCAAAATTGCAAATAACCTTAATGATCAGTAGGAGAATGATAAGTAAACTGAGACACAGGTGTAAGAAGGAATAGTAGGCAACAATAAAGAAGAATGTGGTAGACGGAAAGATACACACGATATATTAAGTTAAAGTAGAAATGTGGGTACAGTGTAGTGCTGTTTGTCTCAAAATAAAATATTCACATCAAAGCCAGTATTTTCTAAATACAGATATACGTATGTAAATACATAGCAGTGGGTCTGTGAAGAGAGGACATCAAACTGGTAACGACAGAACTTCTCTAGATAAAAGTGGGACTGAGGAGAGGATGGTTCAGGGAACTTTAGTGGTATTGCTTGAATTTTTTTTCAATGAGAATGTGTGTCTATAGGCTGTGTTATTAATACTAAAAAAGCACCAATAAAATATGACAAAGATTCTATAAGAATGCACATAGTATCTTTCCATCTTGTGTAATGAGAGTCTGATTCACCTCCATATGGATGCAAAGCTTTGAAAGGTGATATTTTAGAAATTTAAACTTCAGGGTATTCAGGCAAGCCCTTATTGTTTAGAATATATATTTATATGTCTATGGAGCCTATAAAATGCCATTTGTACTCAAAAGTTTTAATATGAAATACGTATCTAAAATTTAGTTATTTTCACCTGTAAGAATAACAATTGAGAAGGTTAAAACGATCTGAGGAGAACAGGACATGTCGGAATAGACACATATATGATGTTGGCAAGAGTGAAGGTTGCTACAAACTTTTTGAAGGGTGTTTGTCATCTATCAAAATTGCAAATACTAGTCCCTTTGGCCGAACACTTCTATCACCAGGAATTTATCCTACACAAGTGCACAAAAACATACATTTAAAAACATTCATCAAAGCGTCATTTATAAGAGCAAAAACCCAGAATTCTAAATAGTCACGAATTTGGCTCGGGTCTCAAAAAATTAGTAGCAGTAACATGGGTAACTGAGGATGGATTTGAGGCAGTATTATTTAGGTTTAGTGACTTTCGGCAGTTGGATAGGGAAGAGGTAAGGAGGACCTGTCTAACCTGGGCAGTGGGGTGGATGGTGAAGGCAGTAACTGAGATAGAGACAGTATATGGCGTTTCTAGGATGAGCTGGCTGGGATATCTAGTCTAGTGCTTGTGTATAGAGAGCACAAATTAGCTGGGGGAGATCATGGGGATGAAAATGGGGGTGGTTGTCAAGGAGACGGGAATAAGGAGGTACAAGGATTTAAAAGGAGGTAAAAATGGGCTAGGTGTGGTGGCTTGTGCCTGTGTTCCCAGCACTTTGGGAGGCCGAGGTGGGTGGATCACCTGAGGTAAGGAGTTCGACACCAGCCTGGCCAACATGGTGAAACTCCATCTCTACTAAAAATACAAAAATTAGCTGGGCGCAGTTGTGCATGCCTGTAATCCCAACTACTCAGGAGGTGGAGGCAGAATCACTTGAACCTGGGAGGCAGAGGTTGCAGTGAGCTGAGATCATGCCACTGCACTGCAATCTGGGAGTCAGAATGAGACTCTGTCTCAAAATAAATAAATAAATAAAGATACAAGGAGGTAAAATGGTGACCGTAAATAATTCTAAATTAAAAGGATCAGCCAGACCTGCTTATGTTACAAACAAGAATCCCAAGACTGCAGAAGTTACGTAATTGACGTGATTAAAGCTACAGAGTTTTAGATGGTTGAAGTAGGATTTTAACTCAGTCTCATCTTATTGCAAAGCAATACTCATTAAGCCAAAATGCACCCGCTATTATAATGTGTGATTAGCAGGAAGAGATCTTATGTGATAAGCCAATATAACAAAACATTTATGAAAAGTTAGAAATGGCAAATACCAACATCTGACAAGTCCTTCGAATACGTATGCATCTGAAAATGGGAATAATAGTAGTATTATATGTTTAAAACTGCAGATGCTAATGTATGCCCAGGAGCCATATAAAAATAATCTTATTTAATCCTCATCCAATTCTGTAAGGTGGGTAACTTCTAACCCCATTCTACAGATGAAGAAATTGAAACCCACAGACGGAGTGGCCTTCTATACTAATGCCTTAGAATTGGAAAGTGACAGAGCTCACATAAAAACTTATGTCTCAGGATTCTTCGGGATATTTTTCCATGTACCACACTCTCTCCCTTTGGGGATAATAGTACCTACCTACCTGCCATAGAGGATGCTTTGAATTTCACCTCAAGAATTCACAGGACGCAGACATCTGATGATTCTGGTGTGGATGGTCCAGAGAGTACATTTTGGTAACCATGTTTATGTGTTTTGAGAATAATAAACCATAGCAGCCCTATAAAAATGTAATAATAATAATTTTCCTTTATTGTTATGAGATTTTTCTTGGAAGGAATAAGTCCATTTTAATTTTTTAAAACCTGAATAAATAAACGTTTGAGTGTATGTGTGTGTGTGTGTGTGTGTGTGTGTGTGTGTGTGTGTAACTACATCCATGGGTGTAAATGGGTTTAGGTTTCTTATTCAGCCACATCAGGCTTGGCCAGCTGTCTGGACAGTTTCCACACCCATGCACTGGGTGGCTTTCTTCAAAACCACATTGATCACAGATTTGTTTCCTTCTCATTTCCTAGGTGTCAGCAATAAACGGCTTGGTGTCTGTGGCTGGATTCTGTTTTCCCTCTCTTTCCTGTTGGTGATCATTACCTTCCCCATCTCTATATGGGTATGCTTAAAGGTAACACCCTGGGAAATAAACTGGGTTATCTATATGAACTGACAAATCATTAGGACTAAATGTTCTCCTTTAATCTCCTAGATCATTAAGGAGTATGAACGTGCTGTTGTATTCCGTCTGGGACGCATCCAAGCTGACAAAGCCCAGGGACCAGGTATGAACGACGCTGTGGCTGCCCCTGACAAAGATCAGGGACACTTAATACTACTGCTGCCACCTTCACTATTTTTCCTGGTGGTGCCTATTGAGAGTCAAAGAAAACTTGCTGGAAGCTGGTGCTCTTGCCCTTCTGTACAGCAGAAGAATGCCCCCTTTTTATGCAAATCAGTGAGAATGACCACCAGTTTGAGAGTTTGGAAATCTGGCCCTGCCTCCTAATTCTCCCTCTGAGAGATTCAGTGAATGTAAGCAAAGGGCGGCTCTGGTTACACTGGCTGAATGTCACTTATTACCAGGGCCACCAGGAGAACGTTGGAAGAATAAAGGGAGAAAGTAAATGACGAACGTAGACCATTAAGTTACTCGAGGAGAGTATATTGAGAGCTGGTGCTTGATGCTCACTCTTTGAAAAGGGCTAATGGCAAAGCAAAAGGTAATTTTCTCTCCTGGCAAGTAGACTCATAGAAAGGCAGAGCTGGAAGCCACTGTACCCCTTTTGCCAAATTCCCTGGTTTCGAAAATAAAGAACATGAGGCCAACATAAGTTTGATGAGTTATCTAAGATTATCCTTATAGTTAGAAATAAAGAGGAGCTTCCAGGCCTTCTAACATCTAGAATAGTAGTGTTTATTTCCATCCTTTCTTTACAACCTTGGAAAAGAAAATGTTCCAAATGGCCATGTTATAAAAGAATGTGGATTTTTTCTTTGTTTGTTTTATGTCGGGGGTCGGGGTGGATACTAAAACTGTAAGGTACTAAAACTCACTACAAGTAAGATTTTGATTTAATACTCATAATTTCTCTAGGCATGTATCTAGTTGAACCATATGAAATTCCTAAATTTGCTTTGAATCCCAAACATGGCAATTTCATAGGATTAATCCTGATACTCTGGAAATGAGGGGCTACCCAAAACAGTGTCTTAGAAGGCACATGAAAAGCAATCGTTGCTAGCTATATTTCTCTGATAACATTTGCTTTCTGCCCCCATTATGGCTTATTTGGATACATTGTTTTCTCTGCAACTGGAAGGTCTCGGGGGCAGAAACTTTCCTAAGCACCACGATGCTCTGTGTGCTTTGACCTTGGCCATAAGTCATGGACCTGTTAATAAATAAAAAAGTATGGGAAAGAGATACGTTCCTCAGTGTGCTCCTTTCTGCCCGTGGACACCGCCGAAGAAGCATCGTTAAAGTCTCTATTCTCCCTGCAATCATGTCTAAGTCAGAGTCTCCTAAAGAGCTGGAACAGCTGAGGAAGCTCTTCATTGGAGGGTTGAGCTCTGAAACAACCGATGAGAGCCTGAGGAGCCATTTTGAGCAATGGGGAACGCTCACAGACTGTGTGGTAATGAGAGATCCAAACACCAAGCGCTCCAGGGGCTTTGGGTTCCTCACGTGTGCCACTGCGGAGGAGGTGGATGCAGCCATTCATGCAAGGCCACACAAAGGGATGGAAGAGTTGTGGAACCAAAGAGAGCTGTCTCAAGAGAAGATTCTCAAAGACCAGGTGTGCACTTAACTGTGAATAAAATATTCGTTGGTGGCATTAAAGAAGACACTGAAGAACGTCACCTAAGAGATTATTTTGAACAGTATGGAAAAATTGAAGTGATTGAACTCATGACTGATAGAGGCAGTGGCAAGAAAAGGGGCTTTGCCTTTGTAACCTTTGACAACCCTGACTCCGTGGATAAGACTGTCATTCAGAAATACCATACTGTGAATGACCACAACTGTGAAGTTAGGAAAGCTCTGTCAAAGCAAGAGATGGCTAGTGCTGCATCCAGCCAAAGAGGTCGAAGTGGTTCTGGAAACTTTGGTGGTGGCTGTGGAGGTGGTTTTGGTGGGAATGACAACTTTGGTACTGGAGGGAACTTCAGTGGTCGTGGTGGCTTTGGTGGCAGCGATGGTGGTGGTGGATATGGTGGCAGTGGGGATGGCTATAGTGGATTTGGTAATGATGGAGGCAATTTTGGAGGTGGCGGAAGCTACAATGATTTTGGCAGTTACAACAATCAGTCTTCAAATTTTGGACCCATGAAGGGAGGAAACTTTGGAGGCAGAAGCTCTGACCCCTATGGTGGTAGTGGCCAATACTTTGCCAAACCACGAAACCAAGGTGGCTATGGCGGTTCCAGTAGCAGCAGTAGCTGTGGCAGTGGCAGAAGATTTTAATTAGGAAACAAAGCTTAGCAGGAGAGGAGAGCCAGAGAAGTGACAGGGAAGCTACAGGTTACAAGAGATTTGTAAACTCAGCCAAGCACAGTGGTGGCAGGGCCTAGCTGCTACAAAGAAGACATAATTTAAACAAATACTTAAGTGTAGGGACAAAAAACTCATGGACTGTATTTGTGAGTAATTGTATAATAGGTTATTTTAGTTTCTGTTCTGTGGAAAGTGTAAAGCATTCCAACAAAGGGTTTTAATGTAGATTATTTTTCTTTTTCTTTTTCTTTTTTTGCACCCATGCTGTTGATTGCTAAATGTAATAGTCTGATCGTGATGCTGAATTAATGTCTTTAAAAAAAAAAAGTATGAGAAACTTCAAGAGGAGAAGCTTGTGAAGGAGGCTTGGCCTTTTTTTTTTTTTTTTTTTTTTTTTTTGAGGCAGAGTTTTGCCATGTCCCTGAGGCTGGAGTGCAGTGGCACAATCTCAGCTCACTGCAACCTCTGTCTCCCGGGTTCAAGCGATTCTCCCACCTCAGCCTCCTGAGTAGCTGGTATTACAGGCACTCACCATCATGCCTGGCTAATTTTTGTATTTTTGTAGAGATGGTATTTCACCATGTTGGCCAGGCTGGTTTGAACTCCTGACCTCAGGTGATCTGCCCGCCTCCGCCTCCCAAAGTGCTGAGATTACAGGCATGAGCAGCCATTTCAAGTATAATCTTACTTGTCTAATTTTATGAAGGACCTAAGAAAAAGAAGGTCAAAACTACTTACAGACGTTCTCATGAATTTGGCAAAGCAAGGGTCATCCAACTGAGGTATAACAGCACAAGGCTAACTTCTTCCCGGCCGTGTTCCACCTGGTGGGGCTAAGATTATAAGTTACAATAAAATTGGATCTGAGAGAAGCCGAACAGCTAGAACTTTGAAACCTCTAGAGAAAAATATGTCACTTTTAAATGAATTTTCCCCAAAGATTTTACTGTTAAATGTCTCAGGATAACAACTCTCGTCATACATGTCTCTGGGGTTAGTGAGTTACCTCAGAATGTCACAAGGACAAGAGGGAAACCAGCCAAATTGCTAATGGAAAACTTCTCCACTTTTATAAATTGTAAATTATTCTTGAATAATAGCTGCCACTTCATGAACATTTAATACATACCTGGCGCTGTGTTTAGTACTTTATTTCATTAGCATGTTGAATCATGCTTAAGCTTCACTACCAGCTGATGTGTATTAGGTAACTAAACCATTAGGTGTATTTTTTCCGGTCACAAGGCTACTAGATTTTAGGGCTGGAACTTAACTCTAGCTAGTTCTCAGGTCCATGATCTTAACCACTGTGACCTGGCACCAAAAAAGGAAGTAAGGTTTAGAGGCCAAAAGAAAGAAAGCACCTTAGCAGCGTGTTTTGCTGATACTGCCACTCCTTTATGTGATGTTCAGCCTTAAAACTGGTTTCTGCCATCAAAATAAAAACAATAATCCAAAGCCTTCTTGATTAATGGAAATTGATTAGTGCCCCCATTTTGCTGACATGCCTTGTGGTTCTAGTCCTTGTAACTCTCACAGTAAAGAAACAATACTCACCAGGGTAATGTCAAGAGTTCCAGTGGTCCTCAAATGAGACTTCTTATGCCCATCCTTCCCTGACTCAGCCCCAACTTAATGCCTTACAAATAAGAAAAGAGTAAATGTGTTTACAATTGGGAAATGCCACTGTACATGGATTAGAACATGGCTGTGGAGAAGCTATTAATTCTGGAATACATTGATTTAGGGAACGTGAGACCCTGGGAAGATTTTAGTTCAATTATCCTTCATTACTTTTTAAGTTGACTGAGAATGTTGGCAGTCACTGATATTCAAAGCCAAGAGTCTATTACTTAAATCTGTTATGTAAGTACCTTTATTATAAGGATATTACTTTCCAAAATATTTTATTTTTTTGGTGGAGTATTTTAGAGCAAATACAAAATACAGTATCATGTCATTTCACTTGTAAACACGTCAGTCTGTATACCTAGCTGATAAGGACTTTATTAACATTAACACCATGCTGCTGTGGTCTGAGTATTTGTGTCCCCCCAAAATTGATAAGTTGAACTTAATCACCAATGTAATGATATTAGGAGGTGGGGCCCCTGGGAGGTAATTAGAGCATAAGAGAATCGTCCTCACGAGTGGAATCAGTGCCCTTGTAAAGGAAATCTCAGAGAGCTGCCTTGTCCCTCCCAGGACACCACAGGACCATCTACAAACCTGGAAACAGGCCCTCACAAGACACTGCATCTATGAGCACCTTGAACTTGGACTTCCCAGGCTCCAGCACTGTATGAAATAAACTTGTTGTTTGTAAGCCACCTAGTTTATGGTATTTTGTTATAGCAGCCTGAACAGACTAAGACACATGCCATTATCACAACCAGTACAATGAACAAGAACACCTTAATGTCTGTTTTTTGTTTTTTTTTGAGATGGAGTTTTGCTCTTGTCTCCCAGGCTGGAGTGCAGTGGTGCAGTCTCAGATTATTGCAACCTCCACCTTCTGGGTTCAGGCGATTCTCCTGCCTCAGCCTCCCAAGTAGCTGGGATTACAGGTGGGCGAGACCATGACCAGCTGATTTTTTTTTTTTTGTATTTTTAGTAGTGGTGGGGTTTCACCATGTTGGCCAGGTTGGTCTTGAACTCCTCACTTCAGGTGATCCACTCGCAGTGGCTTCCCAAAATTCTGGGATTACAGATTTGAGCCACCACGCCCTGCCTTAACATCTTTTAATATGCATTCTGTCTTCAATTTTCTCACTTGTCCCAAAGGTGCTTTCACAGATGGTCAGAATATTACTTTTAATTAATGTCAAATTAAACACTTGGATAGAAGTTGATAGTTTAAAAAATGAAAACGAAAAAATAAATGTCAGGGATCTTTAGC
Source organism: Alouatta palliata (assembly GCA_004027835.1). Taxonomy (NCBI): domain Eukaryota; kingdom Metazoa; phylum Chordata; class Mammalia; order Primates; family Atelidae; genus Alouatta; species Alouatta palliata. The sequence goes on along the minus strand of PVKV010002656.1, from coordinate 30,702 downwards.
TTCTTACCAAAAGACTACTTCCCAGACAATTACTTCTTTTCAGTCACTGACTTAGAGGAAGAAATCAATTTCCTCAGAGTGACATGTGTTCATATTGAAGATCACCTGAGAAACATATATAGCCCCATGTAAACGATGCACCATATTGCATGAGACTACTTGCAGTTATTTTCTATAGAGCAACATTTTAAACTGATTTTTTTTTTCTTGTAGGTTTGATCCTGGTTCTGCCATGCATAGATGTATTTGTCAAAGTTGATCTCCAAACAGTTACTTGCAACATTCCTCCGCAAGAGGTAGTACTGATTAAAGATATGTCACTCAAAATTAAACTTGTATTTTCCCTACTGCATGGATGATTACAATTTTATAGTACACTTTTAAACTCTGGGAGGGAGGATGAGCTGAGTATCCCCAGAGACCTGCTTGAATTGCCCTTGGTGGCTCCTGAAACTACTAAGAATTTGTTTTGCCAAATGAGAATAAAGCCAAGAGCAAGGGGTGAATTGTTAGGAGACTTGGAATGGTTTGGTGTGAGAAAGCCTGACAGCAGAGATGTAGTCAGCAGGGAAGCTGGGATGGAGAATGACAGGGCAGAGGCTTGGAGAGATAGTCGCTGTATGAAGGAGCTGAACTGAATCTGACAGAGGGCAGATGAAGGGCAGTGGCTGGTTTTGATACCACCCTCTCTATCACCTTCTCAGAAGAGCTTTTAGTAATGTCTACACGAGTCACATTTGCTTTTGACTTTAAATCATTTCTGTGTTTGGATGCAATAGAGGGAGCAGGATGATAGAGGAGAGGCTGCACAGGGCCCACTTGTGTTTGTATTTTACATAAGTCTTTTTTTTTTTTTTTTTTTTTTTTTTTTTTTTTTTTTTTTTTTTTTTTTTTTTTTTTTTTTTTTTTTTTTGAGATGGAGTTTTACTCTTGTCGCCCAGACTGGAGGGCAGTGGTGCCATCTTGGCTCACTGCAACCTCTACCTCCTGGGTTCAAGCAGTTCTCCTGCCTCAGCCTCCCAGGTTGCTGGGATTACAGGTGCCCACCACCACACCTAGCTAATTTTTGTATTTTTAGTGGAGGCAGTGTTTCATCATGTTGGTCTCGAACTCCTGACCTCAAGTGATCTGCCCACTTCAGCCTCTCAAAGTGCAGGGATTACAGGCGTGAGCCACCACGCCCAGCCCACATAAGTCTTGTAATTCCTGAAGTACTACAAGTAAATGACCAAAACAGTAACTCAGCAATAGGGAAGAGGATGAGTTACTAATTATTATGTCACCTATTCATAATCAAAGTGATTCAGGTTGGAGGAAAAGGAATGGAGGACCTAGGATGTGGGAGGCCAATGGTGATAAGAAGACAGAAAATCAACAATTATACGTATATGTTAATTTTCCTCTCTCTGGTTCAAGAAACTCAACCAGTGCCCAAATATGATGTCTTCATGTCATTTAGGAATTGCAGAATACTTGATTTTGAATTCAGCCCCAGGCCAGGCGTGGTGGCTCACGCCTGTAATCCCAGCACTCTGGGAGGCCGTGGCGGGAGCATCACTTGAGGTCAGGAGTTCAAGACTGTCCTGGCCAACATGGTGAAACCTCATCTCTACTAAAAATACAAAAATTAACCAGGTGTGATGGTAGGCACCTGTAATCTCAGCCACTCAGGTCGCTGAGGCAGGTGGAGGTTGCAGTGAGCAGATTGCAATCCAGCCCGGGTGACAGAGTGAGACTGTTTCAAAAAAAAAAAAAAAAATTCAGCCCCTATCAGGAGAGCCTGGGATGCTTAGTGACCTACAGTAGGGACCTTTCTGGCTCTGCTATGGACAGTTCTAGGTTCTGCTCCCATAGTATACCCAGAGATCTCTCATTTGCTCCAAAACCCTGTCACATTATTCAGAATGATGCTAAGCCTCTCCATAGAGCGAAATTGATTTTTCTTTACATGGTCTCTGGTGCCATCTATGTTTTCTAAGAAGCACTGCTTCATCAAGTCTGATAAAAACTGGAAACCAAAAAGAGTACAGGTATCAGGAAACAAAAGACTGAAGATAATAGAATGGCAGAAGGGCTGTACTGTTACATTTCACGTGGAAGGGCCTGTTTTCAGCATGCCGAGTCAAGTGTTTATGCCTGTAGGATGTCAGTCTTCTTGAAGAAGTCACAGGGGTAGGTATGACGACAGCTTTAGGAATTTTGTATCGGCTAGGAAGATATTCTCTCCAAGCCAGGACAGGTTTTAGGTGACTGTGGCATGAGTTGTCGTTACTGCTCTCCTTTTGTGGAGGACGGCTCTTGGGCCGGCTGTCACTTTGTTGGTAGCGGTGAAAGTCATAAATAGGTGACGTTGCCCTGTTCTTGCTCTCCAGATCCTCACCAGAGACTCCGTGACTACTCAGGTGGACGGAGTTGTCTATTACAGAATCTACAGTGCTGTCTCGGCAGTGGCTAATGTCAACGACGTCCATCAAGCCACATTTCTGCTGGCTCAGACCACTCTGAGAAATGTCTTAGGGACACAGACCTTGTCCCAGATCTTGGCTGGACGGGAAGAGATCGCCCATAGCATTCAGGTAAAGACACCGAGAACTAAGAGTCTGTATCTTTAACTCATTGATTTTAATTGTTAGTGATCATTAAATATCAGCAGCTCAAAGCAACCCCCACCACATGCATGCTTATACACACTCATAATACACAGACAGCTGCTCTAGAGGTGAGCTTCGGTCGTGATTTCACTTACTTGTTACCACAAGAAATGTATGTAAATATTTGAGTGCAAGAAGGCAGTTTATCCATTTTCTTTGGAATTTGAAATTATGAATTAACATTGTACAACTGTAATCTTTTCTGAAGAAGTTAGAGATCAGATTTATTTTTAGTTTAGATGACTCCAGAAATGCAGCCATTTCTCAGGTTGCCTATATATTTAAATAAACTGTGAAAGTTAAATTCATTTGAAACAGCACAGACCTGTCATCTCTAGAAATTCTTACACTATGCCACCAATATCACTAATAATATTAATAGTAATGATAATTATAGTATCAATGAAAATGTAACAGCTGTCGATCTCATCTCTTACACACGCTAGTTTCCGGACAAGAATACTTCTGTATTTTCTTAGATCAATTGCATTTGAATTCTGAGTTTTGTTTCTGTAAGTTAATTATATAAGGAAATTCAGGTTTGGTTCTTCCTGGCCTCTCCTCTAGTCCCTAAGGTAGAGGAAAGGTCCCAAGCTTTTATGAGGCAGTATGAGTTCTGCATGATAATTCCCCGTAATGTTTATATGTGCCTCATGAATTTAACAACTCAAAGGTATCCCATCTACAGCCAGGTAACTGGCTTCTTGTGAGGTCTCACTATCTCTCAGCGTCCTGCAGGGATCACAGAAAGGCAAGGGAGGGATCACTTGCTATTTGGTAGCAGAGATCTCTGCCCCCGCCCTTTTAGGGGAGCTATCCTTCTGATCCTATCATTTCTCAAGACATTCATCTTCTCCAGGATGACCAGCAAAATATCTTCAATGGTTTTAAGCTTTTACAAAAGACAAGAGTATCTTTGACTTTAAGCTGCTTCTGCTTTGAAAAATATGCCTTGCTTCTTCTTTAAAGCTGGCTGTAGGGCAGAAGTTAAAGAGAGCGAGACAAATAATATCTTGAAAAGGACCCAATCATAATATGCATTGAGTCATTGCTAGGTACTGAGAGCTATCTTATATGTATTGTCTCCAAATCTAATAACAGTCCTGAAAGAAAACCTTTTATAGGTAAGAAAACTGACAGCCAGGTAAGAAACTGTCCCAGTGATTCACAAATGCAAATGGCAGAGCCAATGCGGAATCCAGGTCTGTCAGAGAAACCCAGGCATTGCTGCCTGCTTGATACCAGTGACAAGGAAGTCTGCGATATTTACTCCAATCCAGACGGATCTCATACACTTCCTTGGGAATGGTTTTGGGGCAGATCCTGCTGATAGACACCCACTAAAAGATCTGCCAGGTTAAATTCCTGAATTCTTAATGATATTCACTTTAAATTCCAGAAAATGATCAATAGGAATGTTAACTCTTATTCTCTTCTGAAATCGTCTCACTCCAAATACTGTAAATGCAGAAAAAAAAAGAAAGAAAAATTTATCTTGCAAGTATGAAACATATTAGAAATGTGCATCATATCACCTGTCTTCTTATTAATCTTTTCTTTTGATTTGGAAACAGACTTTACTTGACGATGCCACTGAGCTGTGGGGGATCCGGGTGGGCCGAGTGGAAATCAAAGATGTTCGGATTCCTGTGCAGTTGCAGAGATCCATGGCCGCTGAGGCTGAGGCCACCCGGGAGGCCAGAGCCAAGGTAAGGGCTGTGCAGTTCACACATGGAGGGAGAGCTGCCTCGTGTTGGGGTCAACAAGAATAGGACTTGAACAGAAGTCCTATTGGGTCTCTCAATTATTTCCATAAGAAAGGGGTTTCTTTTCACAGTTTTACTGAGAATTTTCCCTGAATTAAAAGGTAACAAGCAGCTTACTGTACCTTGAGGAAGTTTGGTAGCAGGTCTTGGGTTAAGAGGCTGCTCAGTAATATACTGAGCAACTTAGCCAAGCAGGTCCCAATTCTAACCACGTATCAGTGTGCCCTGGGAAGAATTTAACAAAATAAAACAAAATACCAATTTCCAAGCCTTACTTCAAACCCAGGCTTGAAGCAGTCTCGAGTGAACTAAGAAGCCTATATTTTCATAAAGCTGGTGACTTAGATGTAGCCAACATGGAGCCTGTTTTTCTGCACATTATTGTTCTAGCATATTTATATGTTGCTGGCATAAAAGGGGGCAATTAAATACAATCCAGGTAAGAATTACAACATGTAGGTGCACCCAGGTAAGAATTACGACATGTAAGAGCACCCTGGTCCTGAATGCCTTGAATCTGTTGAGGTCCTGGCTTTCATGTCTGTGTGGATATGTTTCCTGAAGTATCAGAAACCAACTGGGATCTGAAGCCTTGGTGTATCCTCTTTGGAAACTCACTTGTTAGTTGATGAACGTGTTTCTTTGACTCATTTCTGACTCATATCTGGTTTATCTGCTAAGCTCCAGCAGCTTCCAAGAAGGGACTCGGCAATGATAGAAGAGAGATCACTTTTGCACACAGGCAGATGGCCACAGATGGGGCAATTGAGTCATTCTTGGACAATCTGAGAACTAGAGTGATGTACTTGAGATTGCCAGTGTTATAAAGCTGGCACTTACTGCTAGTTATAATCAAGAGCCAAGAGAACTAGAAACCATTCTCCGTTTGTAAGAATGACACCAAGGTGGCAATAGAATGAACTAAAAACTTCTAAGATAAGTAAAAATGATAAAAGCATCAATTAGAGACCTTACATTTCAGACTTCTCTGGAAATAAATGCACTAAGTAGTGAGGCTCCAAAGTGCTTCAACGCATTAGTAGGGTAGATGCCAAGTATTCATTTGTATTTAAAAGAGTACTTTTGTTTGACAATAAAATCGAGGGAACTATGATTTGTAAAAAACCCTCACTGCTTCCTGCACCCTTCTTGAATGTCTCTGATTAGGAAGTGAAACTGAAACTCATCCTTGCCAAAGAAGTAGATGAAACACATGTGGCAACACGGGAGCTGGGGAGAGAGACATCAAAACAAACCTAGAAAAAGGAAGCACTAGTTACAGTGTAAACCCTTATTTCTGAATGGTTGTATTTCTGTCATTTCAGGTCCTTGCAGCTGAAGGAGAAATGAATGCTTCCAAATCCCTGAAGTCAGCCTCCATGGTGCTGGCCGAGTCTCCCATAGCTCTCCAGCTGCGCTACCTGCAGACCTTGAGCACAGTAGCCACCGAGAAGAATTCTACAATTGTGTTTCCTCTGCCCATGAATATACTAGAGGGCATTGGTGGTGTCAGCTATGATAACCACAAGAAGCTTCCAAATAAAGCCTGAGGTCCTCTTGCGGTAGCCAGTTATTGCCTAGAAAGTGGTATCTATTCCTATGGAGAATCCAGCAGTTAGAAACGGTGAGAATTCCAACACTACTCATGTAACAGCAACTCCACTGATGGAAGAGCATTGGCAGGAAAAAGTTCTAGAGGCTATACAGAGAAAAAATAAAGCAAAAATGAGAGCTGTATATTACTTTCATTTTTAGGACCATAATCAACTTTGTAATATTCTTATGTAATTAATTAGTGATGGCCTCTGACTTTATAGTAGGAACTTTCTGGTAGTATGAGAAGAAATCATTGGGTGAGTGTGACTGATGTTTCAGAATTACTTTTTAATTGTTTTTAAGAAGCCCTCCAGATCATTTATAAAGAAACATAGGCCTCATATTTACACTATATATTTGCTTTATAATTCCGAAGTCGTTCTTTGCTAAATCTCCAGTGATTGCAATCAAACCCCACAATGCTGAAAACAGAGATTGATTTTGATGTTAAGAACAAAAGAAGTACGGAAACATCCAGGCTCAAACACATCCCCAGTGCCACAAGGCAAACTGCACTCAGCTCACAGTCCAGGTGTTTCGCTGCATGTCCTGCTGGGAGTGGCCAACTCTCCGCCTCCCAGCACCATTGTCAGAGAGTGGGACAAGGCAGGTGAAAGTGACCAGCTCCTGTCAATTTATTTACTTACAAGGGAGAATGCTTGGAAAGGTTGCGTTGGTTGAAACCTCTGAGGAGCATCACCCCGGGGATTTCATGTTTTCACTCTGTCCTTAGTCCCAGGAGCCACAGGTAATCGAGAATTGTTTGTGAACTGTATCCTCGTCCCCTCCCCACCTACCAAATAACCTGTTAAAAATAAAGAAGGCATAGAATATAAATGAATTTTAAAAGTCACTTTGTTGGAGGTTATTTCGTTGCCATGGTGCACTTTCTTTTTGGAATCAGTTTTGAGAAATGGGCTAGAATGTTTAAAAGCTATTAGTTATTGATTCCCTTTGTGTTGTACTGTGTTCAGCCCTTTATGGATGCCAAGAAATATCCTTATTTTATAGATAAGGAAGTAATGCTATGAGGCTAAATAACTTGGCCAAGCTTCCTCAGCTAGTGAGTGTTGGGTTTGGATTTAAAACCATGTCTCAGTCCAAAGTCCTTTCTCCTAGGCATCATCAAGTTTTATTTTGTGGAAGTGCGAGCCAAGGGGATAGAGCACTCTACTTCCTTTATGCTTTCAACACCAAAATTTTAGGTTCTGGAAGTCCAGGCACCTACTGTAGTATCCAGGACCATACATACATGCACACATCTGTGTATGTGTGAGCACACCATTCCCACATGCTTCCTGCTCCTTTTCACATGCCACACATACCTTCCACATCACCTCACCACCCTCACATCCTCTGCCTCTGCTCCCATCACCTCCCTGTCCTCATCACACACATCTTTTCAACACATAGGCATCAGCTAAACACAAGTGCAAAATGGGGATCATGTTCTATCTTAGCTTTTATAACCCTTCCCCAACCCCTATCAAACCATGTGATTTTTGGACAATCCATAACTTCTGAACCTAGTACTTCATCCTACTGACTTGATGACTCCAGCACTCAGTTTTAACCCACTAAGCCTCATAAATTTTCACTATATACTGAGAACTTGCCTTTTAACAGAAATTGAGGACTTAGGTACACAGACAGAAACCTAAGATAGATCATCCACATCAGCCAGAATCTGAGTTCACAAAGTTATACCTTTAGACACTGAATAGCACTTACATCTTCAGAACAATGACAAGTTCAACCCAGGCCAGGACACCTCTGACATTGAGAGCCACTGGAGAAGGAGGCCCTGCTTATACAAGGACATCTTGGTGGCCCACGGCAAACATCTCTTTTTAGTCTTGTTCCAGAAGTCTAGAGTTATTCCTCTTTTTTTTTTTTTTTTTTGGTTTCAGTCAGTGATTTGGATTAAAAATACAAACCTTCCCGGCAATGCACATCAAACTGTAAACTAGTGGTTCTTGCTGGAGGAAAAAGTTGTCTCACTCACTGGCACCTCTTTTGTAAAATGCACAGCCTGCTTGCATCCCTGTGGATTGGCAATGTGGGTATGAGAGCTGTATCAGAATATTTGAGGCTGTGGGAGATGCAGTTTGAAAACTTCCTAGGAAATTCTAATTATTCCACTCCCTCCAGTACAAAGCTTCATTCATTCTTTAGCATTATAATAGATTGCTTACTGTATTAGTTACTAAAGACTGACTGAATAAGACTTCTATGAAGGTGAGAATATTTTGAGGCCAAGGATCTGGAGAAGAATCAAGAAAGGGTCAGAGTTCTTCTGGAATGTGAATGTCAAGGCTGATATTCAAAACACAGTTATATGCATCTCTAGAATAAGACTAAAGTTTTTTTGTTGTTTTTAGTTTAGTTTTTTTTTTTTTTGTCTGTTTGTTTTCTGCAGGAGGGAAGTTGAAAGGCAGGGTGAGGCCAGAACAAGGAAAGAGAAGTGCAGAGAGAAGTGGCCATTCTCCTTGTAATGTAGCTCCAGGGCTCACAGTCATCACCATCAACACTGAAGCCAGTGCAGATAATCCCCATCAGGTGGTTTTCCTGCTTTAATAACAGGAATGGCTTGGCATGACCATAGTGCTGAAGCAGGATTCAAAGTTCCCACTCATCACAGGCATTGTCCCTTTGTTGCTGGGCCTGAAGTGATTTTAGTGAGCTCAGACTAACAAAATACTGTGCTTTGGGTGGTCGACAAACTGTCAATTGAAATTTATTTCTCACAGTTCTGGAGGCTGGGAAGTCCAAGAATAAGGGTGCGAGCCGATTTAGTGTCTGGTGAGAGACCACTTCATAGACGGGGCCCTGTCCTTGTGTCCTCACTTCGTGGAAGGAGTGAGGGATCTCTCTGCATCTCTGTTATAAAGGCCCTAATCCCAATCATGAAAGCTCTGCCCTCATGACCTAATCACCTCCCAAAGGCCTCAGTTTCTAATATCATTACACTGGGGGTTGGGATTTCAACATATAAATCTTGGGGGGGATACGGATATTCAGATCATAGTAGATGCTTGCAGGTGGAATGCCAGTTGTGGTAAATGCTCATTCCAAGAGCATCTGAGCTGCCAGGGGACAATGGAAAGGCACTGAGAGATTGAGGAATGGGGGAGATGCTGCAAAGGAAGTCTGGACTGGGGGAAATGAAACCTGAAGAAGACTTTGAAGGTCATCTCATTCAGTGGTTTCTAACCATTATTTTTAAAGCCTTGAAATATTCTTTAGATGAAAATTTAGTCATATTTCATATAATACTGTTTTGGTCAATGAGAAACCACAGAAACACCAGTGGTCCTATAAGATTATAATACTGTAACTTTACTGTACCTTTTCTATATTTAGATACACATCATTGTGTTACAGTCACATACAGTAACGTGCTGTATAGGTTTGTACCTAGGAGCAATAGGCTATGCCATATAGCCTGGGTGTATAGTAGACCATACCAGATTTGTGTAAGTACCTTCTGTGATGTTTGCACAACAGATTGCCTAATGATGTATTTTTCAGATTGTAACCTGGTCATTAAGTGATACATGAATGTATATACAATTGACAAAAAGGGAGTTCCTCTGGTTGTAGTAGTGAAGGAGGGCACGGGGTTCCATCCGCTGACTTCTTTCTTCCCCCCACTCCCAATTCCCCTTCACAGTGGTCCCTTTAAAAACCTCTTTGAATCATTGCATGTAACAGTCTAGGAAACAGTGACTTAAAGAAATGAAGCAGCCTTCCTAAGGTCACAGAATCACGATTTGACAGAGTTTTGACCAGTATCGCTCTCAAATATAAAGCAATGGAGTGGCGGGGAAGACTAACGTTTCTTACTTCACATTGAATGTTGAGTCAGTCCAATTTCTAGTGGTTGTTGGCATCACACACACAGTTCACTAAGTGTATTTGCTGTGCTCTACTTGCGGCAGGGATCCCCTGATAGGTGATCACTTTCCAGGTCCTAAATGGGAAATGGGAGCATGAAGGGCAAGATCCCCCTTCTGCTCTGCTCTTGCAGTTAGCTTTACTCACCTAATGCAGTCCTCACTTTTTCTCTCCTTCACGCCTAATTCCTCTTTCACAGGATTCCCTGACTCTAGAATAGACAAAATTTCACTCCTTTCAAGTCCAGCCCTTAATGTTCTAAAAGGGAAAATAAAGTAATTTATATAGTCCTTTATAATGACAGTTGCCTGGCTTGGAAGGTTATTGTCTTGCTATAAAATCCTGTTTTTGAATGTCAGATGTGCTTTATATTCCTTTCAGAACATCCTAGCTGTGTTTTACCCCCAATTCCATAAAAAATAAATAAGCATCATATACTCAGAAATGTAAAACAGAAATTTTAAATAATTTTAGAATATTTTTCATTCCTAAAGAGACTTAACTATATTATTTTCATATTTGGACATAAGCAAGGTAGCCATTTTAAGCCATATTCATTTTTTTCTCAAATGAGGGACAGAAATGGCCTTTCTGTTTTTGTTTCCTTTAGATTGGGTGGATACAGAGATGATATTGATTTTATTTACAGAATTGACCTCTCTCTCCGGCAGGTTTCTCAGAACTCTTGCTTATTTGCATGAGATTGTTTTTTTTTCTTTAAGGACCATTTTTTAATATCTAACATAGAACTTGGAGATGAAGGGGTGGAGAGAAGCCAGCTGGGTCTGCGAGTAGAAAAAACATGGCTCATATCTTACCAATCCATACTCTGTAGTCAACACAATTAAAAAAATAAAAGGGGTTTAGACTTTTTTATTCAGAATACAACTTGCCACTTTTCTTTGTCAGCTGTGGCTTAGGAAATATACTTCCACATGTTAATGTACAGCTTCCTCATCCTGGGTCTGTGAATGGATGTTACGACCTTCCACTCCCAGGCTGGACATGCTGGTGGAAGTGGACAAAGTAGCAGCAGAAGCAGCAAATGTCCAAACAAACTAGTTAACTAGTTATTATTGGAACGCCTGTGAGCTCTGCAAGTCTGCACACTGACCTCAGGGTTCGCAGGATGCCAACGTACACAGACAAGCTTAGTATTCCCTCGAGTCGACTGTTTTTTTTTTTTAATGTTCTTTGTTAGGAAATGATGGTGATCAGCTGGGGCAACCTTTTGGGAGGTGCTGGTGGTGGCGGCGGTGATAGAGGATGTGGAGAGGGGAGAAATGGGTGGAACTTATTATGGAACTCCCCATTTTCTATTTGCTGAGAGTATGTTCTGAAGATTAAAAACCTCTTTCACTTTGTGGGCAGTGTCTCAAGTTCATGAACTGGGAATCTGTATTAGTTTGGGCTCCTTCCAAGTCAGACCATGAGCCAAGGATTGGGTCTCAGTTTCTTTGAAAGGCTATATCAGGAAGTACTCTGAGGGAATGGGCAAACGAACTGGGAAAGGGAAGAAAGCCAAAGAATTTTGTTGTTGAATTTACTGCTATGAGCTGATGGGCTCAATCCCATTGAGTAAACACATCTCAGAATTATCTCATTAAGGGACAAGGAGACTGTGATATATAGCTCCCAAATTCTATTCTTTGTTGGTTGAGAACATCAGGAGACATTGTGAATGAGTTTGAAATGGGCACCAAAAGATTTGTGGATGTGTCACTTATCTCATCTATCCAGGTGAGCTCCAGCTTTCATTGTCCTTGAGTTATTTTACAACTCTCTAAGTTATAGAAAACAGATAGCAATGTAAATGATTTTTGGCCATAGGAATGCAGTGAGCACAACTGACTGTCACCCAGTGGTTAGTGACCAGTTTGTACCTGCTATGATTTGTCCCTATCAAAACTCATTTTGAGGCTTGGTCCTCAATGTAATGGTGTTGATCCTGAGAGCCCCAAAAAGCAACGCATGATAAATATGACATTAGTCAGTCAGTGTGCAGAAGACATTAGATGAAAATTGCAGAAACAGGCAGGATTTGCGGGCATGAATACTTCACAGTTATTGGAAATAGCTATCCAGGTGTTTGTAAACTGAGAAGCAGTGAGATGTAGAGAGAATTGTAGAGAAACCTAGTTCCAGGCTTGATGAAATGCGGACTTGATAGCTGCCGCTATTAAAACAGCACCCCCAAGAGGGCAGGAAAAGGGGGGTTCCTGGAAAGCCACCCAGTCTGCCCACCCGAGCCTGCAATGCGATCAGTGCACTTACTGTAGAGAAGTGGAGCCCTGGAAGGACAGTGCCCCCAGCTAACAGGAAAACAGGGAGACCCTGAGCATGAGGCTTCAGACAAAAGTGAAGGGGCTCTGTTTAATTTAATGGAAGGACCACTGGACTGAAGCAGACCTGGCTCCATTGGCCCCAAGGAGCCCATGGTCAGAATGACAGTGGGGGGGCAAGGCCATTGACTTCCTCATAGACACAGGTGCTGAATATTCGGTGGTAACCACCCCTGTGGCCCCCTGTCAAAGAAGACAATGGATATTGTTGGAGCTACTGGGATGTCAGAGAAACACTCCTCCTGTTTGCCTCGGACTTGTGAGGTGGGGGAGCACGAGGTAATTCACCAGTTCTTGTACATGCCTGATTGCCCTTTGCCCCTGCTAGGAAGGGATCTGCTCAGTAAGCTACAGGCAACCCTAATCTTCACCAAGAATGGCATCTTACAGCTGGCACTGCCCAAAACTGGGGTCATAATGGCCCTCAGGGTGCCTCGTGAGGAAGAGTGGAGACTCTTCTGAACCGAACCAGACCAGGAGATAGAGCCTGTGTTAGCAAAACAAAGGCCTAAGGTCTGGACAGAGGACAGTCCACCTGGATGGGCAATCAACCAGGCCCCTGTGCTCATTAAAGTCAAGCCCAGGGCTTAGCCGGTTAGACAAAAGCAATATCCATTTCCCTGAGAGGCCCCAGAAGGCATTCAGGGCCATCTAAAATGCTTGAAGGACTATGGAATTATAGTTCCTTGCCAGTCTCCATGGAACACCCCCCTCTTGCCTGTTCCTAAACCAGGGACCAAAGACTACAGGCCAGTGCAGGACTTGCACCTGGTCAATCAGGCCACAGTGACTTTGCACCCAACTGTGCCTAACCCAGACACACTGCTGAGATTATTGTCAGCAGAGGATAGTTGGTTCGCCTGCTTGGACTTAAAGGATGCTTTCTTTAGCAGCGGGCTGGCTTTTGAAAGTCAGAAACTATTTGCCTTTCATTGGGAAAATCCAGAAACAGGTGTAACCACCCAGTACACCTGGACCCAGCTCCCCCAGGGGTTCAAGAAGTCTTCCACCATCTTTGGGGAGGCATTAGCCCATGACCTCCAAAAGTTTCTGGCTAAAAATTTAGTCTGTGTCCTGCTCCAATATGCTGATGACCTTTTATTGGGACACCCCACAGCAGTCCGGTGCGTAAAAGGAACAGATGTCTTACTTCAGCACCTGGAGGACTGTGGGTATAAAGTGTCTAAAAAGAAAGCCCAGATTTGCTGACAGCAAGTGCGATATCTGGGGTTCACCATCCAGAAGGGGTAATGCAGCCTAGGAGCAGAGAGGAGGCAAGTCATTTGCAACCTGCCAGAACCTGAGACTAGAAGGCAGGTGAGGGAGTTCCTGGGAGCCATGAGTTTCTGTAGATTGTGGATTTCAAGCTTTGCAGTACTGGCCAAACCCCTATATGATATGACGAAGGGGAGAGACAAGGAGCCCTTTGAATGGGGATCCCAGCAGCGTCAGGCCTATCAGGAACTGAAAACAAAACTTATGTCGCCTCTGGCTTTGGGGCTGCCTGATTTAACAAAGCCTTTCACATTATATGTGGCAGAAAGAAAAAATGGCAGTTGGGGTCCTAATCCAAATAGTAGGACCTTGGCCCAGGCCTGTAGCTTACCTCTCCAAGCGGCTGGATGGAGTTTTCAAAGGATGGCCCCCATGCTTAAGGGCCCTGGCCAACTGCTCTGCTAGCACAAGAAGCAGATAGGCTAACTCTGGGACAGAACTTAAATATCAACGCACCTCACGTAGCAATGACTCTAATGAATACCAGAGGGCACCACTGGTTATCAAATGTTAGGCTGACCAAATACCAGGACCTGCTATGTGAAAATCCCTGCATCACCATTGAAGTCTGCAACACTTTAAACCCTGCCACTTTGCTCCCGATGTCAGAGGGTCTGGTTGAGCACAACTGTGTTGAAATCTTGGACTCAGTCTATTCCAGCAGGCCTGATCTTCTGGATCAGCCATGGACAGTAGTAGATTGGGAGTTGTGTGTGGATGGGAGCAGCTTTGTCAATCCACGAGGGGAAAGATGTGCAGGTTATGCTGTGGTAACGCTGGACACTAATTAAGGTGAAGTCTCTGCCTCAGGGCACCTCGGCTCAGAAGGCTGAACTCATTGCTCTGACCAAACCCTAGAGCTGAGTAAAGATAAGGTTGTAAACATTTACACTGACTCTTGATAGGCCTTTCTGACTCTCCAAGTACACGGAGCACTGTACAAAGAGAGAGGCCTGTTAACTTCAGGGGGAAAAGAAATAAAGTATCAGCATGAAAGTTTGCATTTGCTAGAAGCGGTCTGGAAGCCCCAGAGGGTGGCGGTCATGCATTGCCAAGGACATCAGCCGGCCCACACCTCCGTGGCCCTGGGAAATTCCCGGGCTGAGTCAGCAGCTCCTAAGGCAGCATCTGCTCCCTACCGAGCAGCAATTACAGCCCTACTGATTCCCTAGATATCTGACTTGGTGCCTACTTACTCTAAGGAGGAAAAGGACTTTCTCCAGACAGAGGCGGGGCAACTGATTAAAGAAGATGGATCTGGCTGCCAGATGGAAGAATAGCAGCCTGAGGGTATTAGGGGCAGTGGTTTTACAAGCCATACATGAAACCACTCATTTAGGTCAAGATTCACTTCAGAGGTTGTTAGGCCGGTACTTTTACATCTCACACTTATTAGCCTTGACCAAAACTGTGGCGCAGTGATGCATTTCATGTCAACAACACAACGTGAGGCGGGGGTCCAACTATTCCCCCTGCCATTCAAGCTTATGGAGCAGCTCCATTTGAAGATCTCCAGGTAGACTTTACTGAAATGCCCAAGTGTGAGGGACATAAGTATTTGTTGGTCCCGGTGTGCACATACTCTGGGTGGGTAGAGGCCTTCCTGACTAGGAATGAAAAGACCCATGAAGTAACCCATGTGCTTCTTCAAGATCTCATCACTAGGTTTGGACTGCCACTGCACATCCGATCAGACAACGGACCAGCATTTGTGGTGGATTTGGTCCGGAAAACAGCAACAGCCTTGGGTATCACCTGGAAACTGCATGCTGCCTACTGACCTCAGAGTTCTGGAAAAGTGGAAAGAATGAATCGAACCATTAAAAATAGCTTAGGGAAAGTGTGTCAGGAAACAAGATTAAAGTGGGTGCAGGCACTTCCCTTGGTGTTATTCAAAATTAGATGCATTTCCTCTAGGAGGACAGGATATTCCCCCTATGAAGTCTTATATCACGGGTCCCCTCCCATACTCTGGGCACTCCTCGGGAGTGGGGAGAGATTGAGTTAGGACGCCAGTTACAAGCTCTAGGGAAAATTGCTCAGGATATTTCAACCTGGGTAAATGAAAGATGTCCTGTAAGCTTATTCTCCCCAGTTCACCCTTTCTCACCAGGTGATCATGTGTGGACAAAGGACTGGAGTGCAGCCCCTCTGAAGCCACAGTGGAAAGGACCCCAGACCATGATCCCGACCACCCCCACAGCTGGAAAGGTAGAGGGACTCCCAGCCTAGATCCACCACAGCTGTGTGAAACTGTCAGCAGCTGAAAGTTGGGAAGCTACACCAGACCCTAGGCAATGACTGCAGAATCACCTTAAAAAGGACAACAAGCCCTGCTCCAGCCACATCCCGGAAGCTGGCTGGTCCACACATGGCCAAAACATGAGGAAATTCATCGTGGGACTTGTTCTTCTTAATATTTGGACTTGTACAGTAAGGACATTAACTAATTTTGAAGAATGCTCTCAGTGAGTACACCAGGTTACTAAGGTAGGACATAAAGTTACTGCCATTCTTTTGTTCTACAGTTATTATGAGTGCACAGGAACACAAAAGGGAAACTGTTTATATAATGGTACTCAGTAAAGGTGTGTAATCCAGGGGACGGACAGCCCCATGTATGCTACAACCCATCAGAGCCCCCTACACATACGACTTTTGAAATTAGACTCCTGACAGGGCAATGGAATAGCCCTACTAAGTTAATAGCTAAAACAGAGGAGAAAGGAAGCCTGAAGCAGGTCACCCTAAGGTTTGATGCCTGTGCAGCCATCAATGCCTATCCTTCCAGTGGTCGGGGGGCTGTGGTTCCCTCGGATGGGAACAAAGTTATGCAAAAGAGCATAAATACCTCTGCCAGAAAACCTACTGGTGCTATGACTGCCCCTATTGGTCAGGTGTCACCTGGGCCACTTGGAAAAATGATAAAGATGATCCTGTTCACCTTGTAAAAGGGAGGGACACCATTCCATGGGGTAATGTCCCCTGCATCTCAAGACATTGTAATCCAGTAGAATCAATAATCACAAACCCCCAAGACCCCAAATGGGAAAAAGGAGAGAGTATAGTGCTAGGAATTGATGGAAAAGGATGTGACCCTGGATCAGCATCCAGATTCAGGGAAAAATCCAGAAACACTCAGCCCGGCCAGTGTACCAGCACTTTTATCATATATTAGATGAACCAATATCAAAGCTTCCAAAAGAGACGAAGAACTTGTTCTTCCTATTTGCTGAAAATGTGGCCCATTCCCTCAATGTCACTTCTTGCTATGTATGTGGAGGGACGACTATGGGCGACAGGTGGCCATGGGAAGCCCATGAGTTCTTACCCTCTGACACTGTCCCTGACCTGACCTCAGTTCAAAGGGTTCAAACCAACAGTTTCTGGGTTTTAAAGATTTCAATTATTGGACAATACTGTTTGGCCAGAGAAGGAACAGCCTTCACTATTCCGGTAGGGAAGCTTAGCTGCTTAGGGCAGCGACTGTATAATGAAACAGTGGGCACTGTAACCTGGTAGAGCTCAAACTATACAGAAAAGAACCCCCTCCTAAAATTTCCAAAATTACAGGATGCTTGGGATCATCCTGGGTACCAGAGAGATTGGACAGCCCCGCCTGGGTTGTACTGGATATGCGGACATAGGGCATACGTACAGCTGCCTGAAAGATGGACAGGTAGCTGTGTCATAGGCATCATTAAACCTTATTTTTTCCTATGATCTGTTAAGACAGGTGAGCTGTTAGGGTATCCTATTTGCTCCACTCGGGAGAAAAGAAACCTAAAGATAGGCGAATGGAGAGATGGCGAGTGGCCACCAGAAAGAATTATTGAGTATTATGGGTCAGCCACATGAGTGAAGGATGGCTCATGGGGATACCGGACTCCTATTTACATGCTCAGCCTGATCATCCGGTTGCAGGCTGTTTTGGAAATACTCACTAATGAAATGGGCAAAGCTCTGTCCCCTTTGTCTCAACAAGAAACTCAAATGAGAAATGCAATTTATCAGAACAGGCTGGCCCTAGATTATTTGCTGGCAGCTGAAGGAGCAGTCTGTGGAAAATTCAATCTAACCAACTGCTGCCTACACACAGACAACCAGGGTCAAGCAGTGGAGGATATTGTACTAGACATGACCAAACTGGCACATCTGCTTGTGCATGTATAGTACGGATTTAACCCTGAATCCTTGTTTGGAGGTTGGTTCTCATCCTTAGGAGGATTCAAGACTCTCATCATAAGTGTCATAATAATAATAGGTGTTTTTTTGTTACTCCCTTGTTTACTCCCCCTGTTCCTTCAGATGATTAGGGGATTCATCACTATTGTAGTTAGCCAAAAAATGATCCCACAAGCATATTATATGAATCATTATCAATCAGTTTCTTCAGAGGATCTGGAAAATGAGAATGAGAGTGAGACCTCTCACTAATATTATAGAGTGGTGAGGGTCTCAAAGGAGGGGGTGAGGAAGAAGACCCAGGCATCTAGGATCATCTCCCCCTTGACTTCCACACTGCATTTCAATGGAAGAAAGTCTGGCTGACTGGCGCCTCCTGAATCACCTTCCTGTAAATAGCAGGCATGGTGTGGGGGAGTCTCTCCAGAAGACATTGTTTTTACTTAAACAAGATCAAACCCCCACCCCACTCCTCCATCAACCAAGACCCTTTCATATGTGATTTCTGAAACTGTAAACCCTAGACCCTTTCATATGTGATTTCTAAAACTGTAAACTCAGGACCCTTTCACTTGTAATTTCTAAGGATGTAAACCTAAGATTCTTTCACGTGTAATATCTAGAGTGTAAGCCTATATGAAAGCAGAGCTTCTCTTTATTAGGAGAGCTTGCTCATTTAGACAAATTGTCCCCTGGCTCCCAGCCGTAATAATAATAATAATAAACATCTCTTCCTTCCCAGTTCGGGGTTCGAGAGGTCTGTTTCTCACAGCTGATCCTGCTTCAGAACAATTAAGAACAAAATCAGGGCTTATTAACATTTTCTGAAAACTGCAACATTTGGATATTAGAACTTATGAAAAAACACACATATTGGGTCTTATTTGGGATTCCACAATAGTTTCAGCAGTTAAGTTCATAAACAAATTATTCTATTGCTTCACTGTTTCTTTGTGCTTTTAAAAATGTGATCTTGTTAAATCTTCATAACAATCTAGTGAAATAAAGCAATACAATCTTTATTTTTCAGAAGATATTAAGCTTAAGTGAGGCAACTTGTCCAAAAGCAGAAAGCTGTTGGTTACAAAGTTAGGACTTATTCTGAGTTCAGGACATTTTCCATTATTTTGTGCTAACTCTAGTTAATTTACTGAGTTATACTGCTCTTGATTCCTAAGTACTTCACCTTACTTATTTTTTTAAAATTAGGAGCTTAATAAGTTCATGGAGCTTACAGATTTCGAGTCTGTTCTAATATTAGCTCTGATATTGTCTGAAATACTATAAGAATTTAATTGAAAAATGTTTTTCATATCAGTTTTAAAATAGTCATTTTATTTATTAATTTTTCATATATAGCATTCACCAAAAGATTTTGAAATATTTTTAAAAACCTATCTGCAAACCTGTCAAAAATCTCCACATAACTTTTGACTCCCTTCAAATTTAACTACCTATAGCCTACTGTTGACTCGAAGACTCACTGATAACATAAAGGGTTGATTAACTCGTATTTTATATGTTATATGTAGTATATACCACATTCATAGACTAAAGTAAGCTGGAGAAAAGAAATTGTTAAAATTATAAGTAAGATAAAATATATTTACTATTTATTAAGTGGAAGTGGATCATCATAAAGGTCTTTATTCTCATTGTCTTCGTGTTGAGTGGACTGAGGAGAAGGAAGAAAGGCTGGTCTTGCAGTCTCAGGGTGACAGAGGCAAAAGAAAATTTGCATATACGTGGGCCCCTGCAGTTCAAACCTTTGTTGTTTAAGGATCAACTGTATTAATATAGTGATTTGTGTCACTACAGAAGAAGCTATCTTTAGAACCGGAAGCTCAACAATGCCTTTCTGGTACCGTAAAAATTGGAAATAAGAACTGCAGCACTTAGCCAGTGGGCAGCAATACCAATGAGATATTATTTTTTAAAGAGACCTACTGAGTGCAGGAGTCAGATAAAGTGATTTCTTGTTGAGAAGCACAGGTTATGTGACACATTTCGTATCTTGTACTTGGTAGCAAGTTCTTACTATTATCGAGACCTAATTAGCCAACAGTTTGCTAATTGGCAACAGCTCCAAACCTCATGTTCTCACAAGAGAATATCTAAAGGCTGGAAGGGCTGCTTTTTTCATGTTTTTTTTTTTTAATTGGGAAAATGCTCAGAAGCTTGCAGTGATCTTCCTCTAACATTGTATTGGCTCAGTTACATCACATGCTCAATTCCTAAACCAGTCACTGAGACAGCAAACATAATTACTGTGGTTAGCTTAGACTAATCATTTCTCTTTTTGGAGCTGGGGAGCGATATTGGGATGATAAATATCTACATAGATGTGTGTTTCTCCAGCAGGAAAGAAGAAGGAATGACTACTGGGTAGGGAGCCAGCAATGTTTGCTGCAGAGATTCTTTGGAGAATTTTGAACAGGAGAGAATTGGGGCATTCTAGCTATGGTATAAAGCAGGGATTGACAAACTTCTTCTTTAAAAGACAAAATAGGTAATATTTTAGTCCATGTGATCTTTTTCACATCTGCTCAACCCTGCCACCATTGTAGTATGAAAGCAGTCACAGATAATGTGTAAGCAAATAGGCATGGCTATACACCAATAACACTTATTTATAAAAGCCTGTGGTAGGCTAGGTTTGGCCAGTGGCCTGTAGTTTGCTGATCCCTCATATAAAGGATATATGGAACATAACCACATAAAGAAACTGGGAAACAAAGGAAGCTTTTGCAGTAGTCAAAGGCATAGTTTTAATTTTTTTTTTTTTTTTTTTTGGTCACTAATCCTTAGACTAGTATCAATCTATTATGAAGTTTTCACCCATACATGGTAAAAGAAAGCTAGGGAGTTCAGTTTATTCATTTAAAAAAGTTGGTCTTCTTGGTATTATACTCATTTGTTTTGCTTAAATTTTTTTTAAATTTAATAAATAAAAATAGCAGAGCTTTTTGCCTGTTAATGCCATCAATTAAGAGGCCATATTTAACTAAAAATATAGGCAAAATATATATATATTTTCAGTGGCAGTGAAAATATAAAGAAGGGGCAGAAAAGTGGTAGAGTTAATATGATTTAGTGATTATGGAATGTGAAAAATTAAAGGTTCAGAGAGAAATTTACGATCATTCTAAGTATCCAGGTCATGGACTAGCATTTATACTGCACATGAGGAAGGGGCTGGAAATTTTCAGGTGAATGGTGAGGAGCAAAAGGTCAAGAGGAAAGACTAACATTTTCCTATACATGTTAGGTTTAGTGGAATAGTCAGTCCTGTAGAATATTTTCAGTAGGTAGTTGAATAATAGGCATTTCTAGATGGAGATAAAACTCTGAGGTTGGAGAAACAGACCTGGAATAATTTCATATAAGCTTGTCCATGATGGGAAAGACAGAATGAGAAGAAATCCAGTGACCAAATCCCTGGAAATATGAACAATTCCTAGAGGAAAGGGAGTTAGTAAAGAAGACTGAGCAGTGACTGGAGAAAAGTGGGTGAGGAATTGGAGGGATTGATGTTGCAAAAAAAAAAAAAAAAAGTCAGAATTTCAAGGAGAGAGTATCAATTTTAACAAGTAAGATTATTGGCTGGATGGCTTACACCTGTAATCCTAGCACTTTGGGAGGCCAAGGCAGGAGAATCCCTTGAGCACAGGCGTTTGAGGCTGCAGTGAGCTATGATCACGCCACTGCACTCTAGTCTGCTGACAGACTGAGACCTGTCTCTTAAAAAAGAAAAAAAAATAAAGAAATAAGTAAAAGTTTTATTACTAAAAAGTAAATTGGATTTAACTTTTAAAAGCTCTTTGGTGGTATTTTTTACAAAAGAACAAATTTAGAGTTGTAAGGTCTACTATTGAGGGGATCGGTATTTCTGGTGTCCAAATAAGGAAGAAAAATCTACCAATATCCTACCTAACTTTTTTGTAACTGCAGCAGTTACCTATGTAACCGCAGCAGCTACAGAGAGTCAGGGAGAATGATCTAAATTGGTGAGTACACATGCCATTTTCCCAGAATTGTCAAAACCTGAGTGAGGAAAAGTGTTACTTTTCTTATCTGCTTCTTGTGGAAATACTGGATTTATACTCAAGTCCTTGACAAGTTCCTGTGGATGCATTCCAAAACAAAACTCTGGCAGCAACAACTGGAAGCAGCTGTCAGATGCACACACCTTCCCTCTGACATGGAATCATAACAGCCATGTTTTGAGAGTTCCAAGTTTTCATCAAACGATTTGATCAGAAATAGTTTATGGACCAGCGGTTTGGAGAAACTGATACCTTTTAGATATTTTACTACAGAAAATTAATATGATATCATGGAAAAAATATAAATAGATATGCTGATATACTAGTTTTCAGTAGTCTGGAAGTTCTGATGCCATCCACAGAAAAGGCAGTACCTGACTCTTTCTTGTTAGTGCAATTCTCTTTTCATTTGCTGCCTTCTGATATCTGTGTTTACTGATTTTTTTTTTATTTTCATCCAAAATGAAAATACTATTAGGACACATTTCTAACATATGCATGTTTGGCAAATGTATATTCTTTTCTTTAAAAAGAATTAGCTACCCACCCTAAAGAATATCTGGCATTGTATTAATTTCTAATGCCAAACTTCATTATATTTGTACCACAATGACAGTGTCACTGATGACAGTCTTTTAGGATTTTAAGTGTCTTCTAGACTGTCAAGTACAAACTGTTTTATCTGACATAGTTTAAATGTGAAGTGCTTTTCTGGTATTATATTTCTTAGGAAACTGTCAGTCTCTGATTCGACTAGAATATGTGGTCAATTGGATTACCACACTCTTAACCATCTCTATATAAGATAACTCACTTTTCACTCCCAAATAAAAGTTTTAATGGTAAAATCCACTATTTAGGAGGAACAGCAGATAACTCGTCATACACTTTAGATGCAGTTCTTTTGACTTTTTGACTTGTTCTATGAAAAACTGCTTTTAATTGGAGAACCATGTTTTTAGTTATATAAGAAATTAAGACAAAGATTAAAAAAATAAAAACTCTATGATCAGTAGTACAGTATTATACTATATCAAATGGTCATATGTTTCTCTACAATTATCTCAGTTATCTGAATGACATACAATTATTTTATTTATTATTATCGTTTCAAGAGACAAAGTCTCGCAATGTTGCCCAAGTTGTAGTGCAGGTTGGCTATTCACGGGTGCAATCATAGAGAACTGGAGCCTTTCACTCGTGACCTCAAGTGATTCTCCTGCCTCGGCACTTGAGTAGCTGAGACTACAGGTGCATGCTATCACTCTCAGACTCATGCACAATTATAAAAAGGAACTAAACACTGTTGAGTTGGAGAAAATTGTGATATTTTCAGTTTCTTTCCAGAAATTTTCATACTATAGAACATATTGTCAATCATCAAGATTCTCTATTTTTTTATTCTGTATAAAATACGATTATAGCTTTATCACATTATTTTCTGATACTATTGTTTTCTCCATCCCTTTTATGGCTTTATTAAAAAGAACATAGAAATATATCTCTAACGCAACTATCAAGAAAAACAGATTAGAGGAAGGTAGACTTTGAAACAACCTTTGATTGTAGTCACAAATAACACATCAAGTTAAATAATAAAAATTTTACATAATGCAATTGTGTCGGGTTTCCAAGACCACTCCCAGCTTTGGTGATTCACTAGAAGGACTCGCAGGGCTTACCAAATAGTCATACTCAGGGCTTCGATTTATTACAAGGAAAGGATACAAAGCAAAATTAGCAAAGGGAAAAGGTGTATTTGGCGAAATCTGGAGGAAATGAGGCACAAGCTTCCAGGAATCTTCTCCCGCGGAGTTACCAGGTTGTACTTAATTTGCTCAACCTGAACATTTGACAGCACATGTGCAATGTTGTCTGTCAGTACCAGAGTCTCGTTAGAGATTCAGTACTCAAGTTTTTTATGGAGGCTAGACACATAGGCAACCTCTCTTTCCGATGTACTCAACTTCCAGACTCCCAGAAGGAAAGCAGCTGTTCAGAGACAACCGCGTCGTTTATACAAACAGTTTAGGACACAGTGCACCACACTTCTCAGTTAGGAAATAGTGGGAACTCTCCCAATTCCAAGTTCCCAAATGCCAGCCAGAGGCCAGCCATGCAAGCAGGCCGTTCTAAAGATGGCAGTCTCATGCCTGCTATATGAGGTCTCTTCTGCACAACAGCTATAGTCCCTACTCAATTTTTGTTGTTGTTGTAACAGTTTATTTTAAGTGCAAACAATATAATGATATGACACAGTACTGGTTTCAGTTGTAGGATCCATCTAAACTTGCAAGACTGGTTACTTTTTTGGCTTTTGGTGAATAACAAAAGATACTTTTATGTAAGTTACTGGCATAAGTTACATAACCTAATATTACCTAATGGCAATATTAGGTAATTATAATTTGTCCTTCTTATCTAATTAACATTTCAGTAAAATTGTTAGATGAAGTAAGCATAATTTCTAATTTAAAATTACAATAAAAATTACGATTATAGAGATAGTCCAGTTTTGAGTCATATTGTGTCAAATTTCTATTGATAATTGTAAACTAAGATAAAATATCATTTTTATGAATTATTTTCTTGGCTAAGTATGCAGTTTAAATTATTGGCTTTATATATTTCTGCATACTTCAAATTTGGGAGATAATGCCCATATTCTCTTACTTTGATCTTTCATGGTCTCCATTTTTCAAGGTGTTTATATTAGTCTGTTTTTCATTACCATAAAAAATACCTGAGGCTGGGTAATTCAAAACGAGACTTATTTGGCTGACTATTCTGAAGGCTGTACAAGCTTGGCACCAGCACCTGCCCAGCTTCTGGTGAGGCCTCAGGAAGCTCTATTCATGGCAGAAGGTACAGGGGGAGCAGGTGCCTCGCATGGCAAGAGAGTGAGCAAGAGAGAAAGGAGCTAGCGAGACCTGCCAGGTTCTTTTAAACAGCCAGCTGGCATGAACTCATTACCACGGACTACTGCAAGGAGGGCGCCAAGCTATTCATAAGGGTTGAGCCCCCATGACCCAAACACCTTCCATTGGGCCCCACCTCCAATCTTGGGGATCGTATTTCAACATGAGACAAACATCCAAACTGTATCACAGACTATGTCTTACTATAATATATGGTAATGGCAGGTTCAATGGATATCGTTTGTAAAAATTGGAACTTTATTCTTTAGAGCAGTGTTGGGTCCACAGAATTGAGAGGAAGGTACAGAGATTTCCCATATAGTCTATGCTTCCTCCACACGTGTAGCTTCCCCCAAGGTCCAAAGTAATTGAATTTGGTTAAGATATTCTTTGTCTTGCTTTGCTGGTTTTTTTTTTTTTTTTGGTTGTTATTCATCAGCATAAGATCTGATGACATGTGCTTTACATGCTGAAAAAGTGTGATTTCTATAGACATTTGACATTTAATGGGGTGAGTTGAGAAAGATGATATCATGCAGTACTACACAGTACTAACTGGACCGTTCTGGTCTATGAGGTGGGTCCGGATAGACTCTAGCAATGGAAGGAAACAATCTCAAGAGGTTTGACTTCATAAAACTGGAATCACTGGTAGAGTATGAAAGTCTTTCATACTTAACTTGCAACTGGAAATAAGACAAGACAGTGAATACCCTATGAGTGGATGAGTATGTTTCTCACCAATCCTCTTCTTTTGAGAGATAAATTTGCAAAGTCTATGTTAACATGGCTCACTTATAGCTAAATTCTCTGTCATGAGGACTACCAAGACAGTCACACTGCTTTGCTTTACATGAGGTGAAAAAGATTTCTTTTCTCTCACTAGGGAGGGATACTCTTGGCACATTCTGGTAACTTGAGTGAGTTGATAGCTATATATATCTGATATCTGAATATATATATACACTCACACACACATATATATGTCATATATAAAGAAAAAATTCTGGGGAGGTGGTTGGCAAATTGCCAGGGAATATTATCTGATATGAATATATATACACACACACATATAAGTATATATGACATATATATGTGTATATGTATATACATATATATATATATAAATACATATGTGTATATATGACATATATATGTATATATGACATGTATATATGTGTGTGTATATATGTGTATATATTCATATCAGACAGTATTCCCTGGCAACTTGTCAACCACCTCCCCAGAATTTCTTCTTAAGCTTCTTTCTGAATAAGCGGTATGGTTCAGAGTAGAGAAGCTCTTAAGGAAGTGATCTTTCCAGTGTTCTTTTTCATTGGAGGTAATGCGGCAGGTGAATTTGAGCCTTGTTTTCACCATACATGGAGCAGAGAAAATAGCCAGAATTAAACAAACTGAACAGCATCTTCCCCAAAGGAGGATTTATGAGAGTAAGTACGTTGATCTCTCTTGAGCTCTTTTCCACTGGCAGTTGGAAAGTCTTTGCAAGAATCCTTTTCCCTGGACTTCCTTCTGTGTTTTTCCATGCTTCAAGATATGGTGCCCATAGACCTAGCTTCTTGTGATAGAGTGTTTTACCTTAAACAGTTTCAACTATAGAGCTGAGGAAGCTGTGTTGTGTTATGAAAATATCAGTACAGTAATTTCCCCTTATCCATGAGGATACTTTCCATGACCACAGTGAATGCCTGAAACCGTGGCCAGTGCCGAACCCTATATATTCTGCTTTTTTCCTAAACATATGTATCTATGATAAAGTTTAATTTATACATTAGGCACAGAAAGAGATTAACAACAACTAATGAAATAGAAAAAGTGTAACATACTGTAATAAAAGTTATATGAATATGGGCTCTCATATCTTATCTGTAATCGCCCTTCTTGTGATGATGTCAGGTGATACAATGCGTATATGATGAGATGCAGTGAGATGAATGAAGTAGGCATGGTGATGTAGCGTTAGTCACTATTGACTTCTGACCTATGGTAACCTGCTTTTGGTGATTGTGGATCATCCAGCCATGGTGTTGATGGCTGGATGTCAGGAGCAGACCAGGAGCATAGCATATAAAGTGAGAATACACTGGACAAAGGGAAGATGCACATTCTGGGTGGCCTGGAGCAGAATGGCTCAAGATTTCATACACTTCTTGGAATGGTACTCTATTTAAAACGTATCAATTGCTTATTTCTGGAATTTTCCATTTAATATTTTTGGATTGTGGTTGACTGTAACTAAAACCACACAAATCAAAACTGCTGATTTAATATTGTGAAATATATGTTTGCTCTTCAACCTCGTTTCCTGGCATACAACTCAGAAAATTCTTAGAATCTCCAAAGTAATGTCTTTTGTATGCTAATTACTGAATGATGGCTGGCAGCACCAGGGTGGAGGCTGGTCACCAGGAAGAAGACCAAGGCATGCCTAGAGGATTGGGACTTTCAGCCCCACCCTCCAGCCTCCTGGGAGGAGAGAAGGACTGAAGGTTAAGTCAATCACCGATGGCCAGTGATTTAGGCAGTCATGCCTAAATAATGAAGTTTTCATAAAAACCCAAAGGATTGGGATCAGAGAGCTTCCAGATAGCTGTATACATAAAGATTCCTGGAGGATACAGCACTCCAAGAGGGCATGGAAGCTCCGTGCCTCTTCTCCCATACCTTGCTCTACAATCTCTTCATCTGTAGTCTTTGATTTTTGTTATTGTTGTTTGTTTTTTTTTGTTTTTTGTTTTTGAGGTGGAGTTTCACTCTTGTTGCCCAGGCTGGAGTGCAATGGTGTGAGGTCAGGGAGGTTACCTAAAGGGCCTCAAAGGCCATTAGGATTTTTCTTTCATTCTGGAGACAAGAACCTATTGGAAAGATTTGGGCAAGCAATTGAATAAGTTAGGACCCCTGAGGCTGATTTGAGCTTCTAATAAAAAAAAGAGGAAAACGTTCCACAGTGTGGAAGTTACCACCGCCAGTCCTACCCACATATCCATTTCTTTTTCAGACTTCAGTAGGTTGTTAAGCATTGCAGCATTATGAGGGGATGAATGGATGGTGGGCCAACACTGTTGTCTAGTAACGGAATATCTATTTGGCAGGAAGATAACACCTGTGTCCTTAACTGGATTCAGTAATAAATAGGTATGTGTGCACACAAGAAAAAAAAGGTGAATTGTGTATGTGGTGATATTTTTATTTCTTTTTTTTGAGATGGAGTTTTGCTCTCGTACATTTAAAATGGGCATTGTGTTTCTACCACCCGAGTAGAAAATGGAATGTTTCCCAGTACCTTTGAAGACCCCAGCTAGCATGGCTTTTTTTATTTTATTTTTTTAGCTAGTTGTAATCACGCAAAATGTGTGATTTCAGTTAGTAAACCAAACATTTCTAGTTGTTTTCCAGTGATTATACTTCCAATAATGTTTCCTTGCTTCTCAGTCTTATTCTCAAACTTGTGGGAAAATTCTAAAGAGGCACATTTGCCTAGTTATAAGAGTTTGTACATGCACACGGATGTTTATTGTGGCACTGTTCACAAGAGCAAAGACGTGGAACCAACCCAAATGCCCGTCAGTGATAGACTGGATAAAGAAAATGTGGCACATATACACCATGGACTACTATGTAGCCATAAAAAAAGGGATAAGTTCAGGTCCTTTTCAGGGGCATGGATAAAGCTGGAAACCATCATTCTCAGCAAACTGACACAAAAACAGAAAACCAAACACCACATGTTCTCACTCATAAGTGGGTGTTGAACAATGTGAATACATGGACACAGGGAGGGAAACATCACACATGGGGGCCTGTTGGAGGGGTGGGGGGCTGGGGGAAGGATAGCAGGGAGTGGGGAGATAGGGGAGGGATAGCATTAGGAGAAATACCTAATGTAGATGATGGGTGATGGATGCAGCAAACCACCATGGCATGTGTATACCTATGTAACAAACTGGCACATTCTGCCCATGTACCCCAGAACTTAAAGTATAATAATAACAAAAACAAAACCTCTGAGTGAGTTACTTAAACTCTCTGTGCCTTAGTTTCCTCATCTGTAAAATAAAGATAATAATAGAACCTGTTTCAGAGGACTTTTACAATAATTCAGTGAATAAAAAAAAAACGAGAGAGTTTGTAAATGAGGGAACTTTAGAAAAACTTCCTCCTCAATAGCTCTTATGTCTTTCTTCTAGTTATCTACTGCTTCTCATTAGCATTATTTGTCATTAATAAATTGATCCCAATATTGATTAGGCCCTACTTTAAACGAGACTAATACCTGTGTAATTTATGTTTCTTATTGTCTCTTTTTTAAATCAAGTTTTTTGTTTATTGTTTCCTAACAATTACACAGAGTGTAATGGCTGAAAACAACATTTATTTTGTTCAGGAATCTGTGGTTTGGGAAAAGCTTGGCCGAGACAGCTTATCTCTGTTCCTTTCAGTTTCCTTGGGGACAGCTCAAAGTGGGGGGGATGGGAATCATCTGAAGGTTTGCTCACCTACTTGTCTGGTCGTTGATGCTGACTTCTGACTAGAACTTTATGTGGGGATGGCAGCCTGAACACCTACACTGGAACTCCTGGGCTCTCTTAGCAATTTACTTCTAATGAATAGAATGCTGTAAAAATTGTATTAATACTATGTGACTTTTAGCTTTAGGTTAGAAGAGACTCTCCATCTTAAATTGCTTGCCCTTGGAACCCAAAACCCCTGCTGTGTGGAAGCTCAGGCCACATCGTATTCATCAGAAGCAAGTTATTCAGGTTGGCCCACATTCTACTTTTTATAGGATAAGTATTTTTTTCTTTTGCTTTTAGTTGATACATAAATATGTATTTATGGAATACAGAGTGAGTGATATCTTGATGCATACAATGTGTAATGATCAAATCAGGCTAATTAGCATGTTTACCACCTGTAATACTTAACATTTCTTTGTGTTGTGAATGTTCAAAATCCTCTCTTCTCGCTTTTCAAAAATATGCAATAAATCATAGTTAACCATATTTACCCTGGAAAGCCACAGAACATCAAAACTCATTTCTCCCACCTCAGTTATAATTTTGTATCCACTAACCAGCCTCTCCTCTCCTCTCCACTACCTTTCCCAGCCTCTAATACGTACAATTCAACTCTCTACTTTCATGAGCTAATTTGTTTTTCAGCTCCCAGATATGAGCGAGAACACACAGTATTTACCTTTCTGTGCCTGCACTTAACATAATGTCCCCCACACTTGCCCATGTTGCTGCAAATGACAGGATTTTATTTCCTTTTATGGCTGAACAGTATTTCATTTTGTATATACAATATTTTCTTGATCCATTTGTCTTTTGATGAACATTTAGGTTGATTCCATCTCTTAGCTGTTGTAAATAGCGCTACAACACACGTGGGGATGCAGGTATCCCTTTGATGTATTGATTTCTTTTCTATCGGTTAAATGTCTAATAGTGGGATTGCTGGGTCATATGGCAGTTCATTTGAAGTTTCTTGTTGTTGTTGCTGTTTTAGTTTTTGAGAAAACTCTACATTGTTTTCTATAATGGATGTATAAATTTATATACCCACCAACAATGTATGAGTTTCCTGTTCTCTGCATTTCCACAGCATTTGCTGCTGTTTGGCTTTTTGATAGCAGTCATTTGAACTGAAGTGAGCTATCGTATTGTGGTTTTTATTTGCATTTCCCTGATGATTAGTGATGTGGAGACTTTTTAATATTTTTGGCCATTATATGTATTCTTTTAAGAAATGTCTATTCAGATTTTTTTCCCCACATTTGAATCAGATTATTCCTGTTTTGCTGTAAAGTTGTTTGAGTTCCTTGTATGTTCTGGATATTGGTCATTGTCAGATGAATAGTTTGCAAATATTTTCTCCCATTCCACAGGTTGTCTCTTCACTGTTGATTGTTTCCTTTGCTGTGCAGAAGTTTTTTAGTTTAATATAGTCCCTCCGTCTTATTTTTTGTTTTTTTACCTGTGCTTTTGAAGTCTTTCTCATAA
>PVKV010002655.1:0-162961 GCA_004027835.1 Alouatta palliata | reverse complement strand
AGCAATTCTCCTGCCTCAGCCTCCCGAGTAGCTGGGACTACAGGCACGTGCCACCATGCCCACCTAATTTTTGTATTTTTAGTAGAGACGGGGTTTCACCACGTTGACCAGGATGGTCTCGATCTCTTGACCTCGTGATCCACCCGCCTCGGCCTCCCAAAGTGCTGGGATTACAGGCGTGAGCCACCGCGCCCGGCCCTCCTTTTTTTTTTTTTGAGACAAGGTCTTGCTCTGTTGCCCACACTGGAGTGCAATGGTGCAATCACAGCTTGCTGCAGCCTTGACTTCTTGAGCACAAGTGTGCCCATCTCAGCCTTTTAAGTAGCTGGGACTATAGGCACATGCCACCCTGCCCAGTTAACTTTTAATTTTTTTGTAGAGATGAGGTTTCACTATGTTGCCCGGGCGTGTCTTACACTCCTGGGCTCAAGCAATCCCCCCACCTCAGCCACCCAAAGTGATGGCATTACAGGCATGAGCCACTTCGCCTGGCTCAGCTCTTGACAGGTGCAAAAATTCTCCGTGGCTCTGGTAAAACGCTGGAGCCTCAGGGACAGGAGTGGATCCAGGGCTCTGTCCGGGATGCGTCCAGGGGCCCAAGGATCTTGCATCAGGACACCCTGGAGCATCTGAAATGACTCTTAAGGAAAAAGGCTGCAGAATGAGTCTCATGATCTCAGAAGGAGTTTGTATAGTCTTAGGTTCTAAATATAACCATGATCAGACATTATTAGATTTTTAAATGCTTGAATTCAGGCTTCGTTCGGTGGCTCATGCCTGTAATCCCAGCATTTTGGGAGGCCGAGGCAGGTGGATCATTTGAGGTCAGGAGTTTGCGACCAGCCTGGCCAACATGATGAACCCCACCCCTCAACCAGCCTCTACTAAAAATACAAAAATTAGCCGGGTGATAGTGGCACGCGCCTGTAATCCCAGCTACTCTGAGGCTGGGGCAGGAGACTCGCTTGAACCTGGGAGGCAGAGGTTGCAGTGAGCTGAGATAGCACCACTACACTCCAGTCTGGGTGACAGAGTGAGACACTGTCTCAAAAAAAAAATTTTTTTTTAATGCCTGAATTCAAGTATTTGAATCAGAAGAAGATATAAAACTTTATCATTTGAGGCAGAAGCACAATCCACTTAACGGAGTGATTTGCCAAAAGTTCTCACGAGCAGGGATGGATCAACTCCCCCTGCTGCCCAAACCAAGCTTAAAAATGCACATGGGTTTATGCTGCTTCTTTCCCATTAGCATCTCAAAGTCAAAATCAGAGGTCCGGGTTTCTGGGGAGGTGGGGGAGGACCACGGGGACAGGAGGTAACTCTGGGAGGCACGATCAGGGAGGGAGGAGGTGGTATGAGGGTTTTCCACTTCATGTTCCACCCCTGATGTCTGAGGGCCACCAATTCTCTCTGCACCTTCTGGGATCTGTTTCCTCCATTACTTCCCACATATCAAATGGAGCTGACTATTTCCAGGGGCACACAGCACGTGTTCTGTACTGACTGGTGGGTGCTGCTTGATTGATGGCTACGGGGAGGCAGGGCCTCCAGCTGACCCAGGAGCTGAATTAAGGAGCAGAAAAGGCTTCCTCATGCCTGACCCATCCTCAAAGCCCATACTACATCATCCCTCTTTTTTTTGAGAAAGGGGCTTGCTCTGTCGCCCACGCTGGAGTGTAGCTGCTCAATCACAGCTTGCTGCAGCCTTGACTTCTTGAGCACAACTGATCTTCCCATCTCAGTCTCCCAAGTGGCTGGGACTATAGGCACTTGTGTTTTGACAACCATGCTGCCTCTAGCACCCCATCTGGACCCAGCCCCGCCTCAGCCCTCTCCCAAGGGGGCATTTGGGAATGCAAGGGGGCATGGCAGCAGGTACTCACATCATTGAACACTTTGTCCAGCTCCTTGGGGTCCATGATGAAGTTGGGGTAACCTATCATGTTGTAGATGGCATCCGCCTGCACAGGACAGACAGAGGAAGTGAGTGCCTGGCAATACCGGCCAGGCCAGCCTCCACTCCTTGGGTGCTGGGCTCATAGTCTGGGCCAAGGGGGACCAGGGCCAGGCCCTGCTTGCCTTGGACTTTCATGTCTTTTTCTGGAAAGGTTTTCCCCTTGTCAAACTTCTACTTATCCTTTATGTCTCTGTTTAAATGTCACTTTCCCAAGGGAAGTCTTCCCTGACTCCCACCCCCCAGACGGTGCCAGATTAGTCCCGCCCCACGGGATGTGCTGCGTCTCCCTGTACCTTTCCCCAGAGCACTCAGTGAGGTTTGTCTTCTACAGACGTCCATGTGATCATGTGCTTGAGGCTGACCCTGAATCCTGCTAGGCCTAGACTACTCACCCCATGAAAGCGAGACAGCATCCAGGATGTGCTCCCAGATAGAACTGGCCTCTCCTTCCCCAACCCTCCTCCGTCTGTGCTGGATGCCGCAGCACTCCCTCCCAGCGCCTGGCCAGCCTTACCTTTTCCTTGGCTGATTTTCGGGTTTCCTCATCCATCCACTTCACGGTGCTCAGGCTTTCCTCAAACGCCTTCTTGATCTCCAGGATAATCTCGGTGGCCTGAGGAGACACACATCACAGCAGTAAGGTCTGGCCACTGGTCTCCTCTAAATGCAATAGGCACCCCGTGCAGAAGAATGATGCAGGGCCAGAGATTCAACTCGATTTTCAAAGCATCAGGCTGGGGTAAGAAGCGGAGCCACAGCTATGCTTTCCAAACCTTGCTCCTAACATGAAAACCTGCAAGGCAGGACTGGCCTTCTATACACAGGGCTCCATACTCCCATCAGCTTAGGATGAGCTTCAGGAAAGTCAGAAAAGTCTCTGCCACAGGACTTCTCAGAGCCTTTAATGTGGTAATAGATACTTTGATTCTTCCAGAGAGGGGAGAATACACAGCCTCTCCCAGACTTATTGGACCACAGCATTCCTTTCTGATGGAACGAGCTTTAAAATCTAGAGTATTCATGTTCTGAGGCGCAGCTTCAGAAGTGCATGCTCAGGCTGGAGATGGACGGGTGCTCTCCAGGGTGACAATGTCAACGGCAGACAAGCTCGGAAATGGAAGGGTGAAGGTTCTGGAGAAAGGGAAGGCAGAGCTGTGCAGCAACAAGAGCAGAGGGGCCAACAGACCCCAGCTCAGACCCCGCCCAGCTGCTCGCAGGCCGGTCACTGCAACGGATTTGACCTGGGGTTGGTTCACTGGCTGCAGATGACATCGACATAATGAATACTATTTGTCGTCAAGATTGTAACAATAGAGTGACCGCTCCCATTGGCTGAACCGTTACTTTATGCCAGTGCCCAGTGTGTGGCATCTCATTTAATCTCTCTCTGTGGGAGGAATGGCCCCGCCTCCACATTACAGATGATGTAAGAACTGTCCCAGGCCACCCGGCCAGCGGTGAAGCCGGGATCTGAGTTTACGCCTGGCTGTTTCCACAGCACCCTGCCATGGTATTCCTCTGCCTGTCTAAAACAAACCTATCACCCACAGTATAAGAAAAATGTCACCCTCTGGGCCAAAGCTGCTCTGCTAACATTCTCTCTGGGTCCCTCACAGCCTTGGAGGTGGGGATGGCTGCCCCAGCCTGGCAGGCTGCTGTGAGGCTCACCGGAGCTTGTGCAGATGAAGGGGCTGGAGTGAGAGCTGCTGGCAAGAGAGACTCCCATCACCCAGGGCTCTGGGAAGTGGGGCCTCTGAATTGAGGCTGCGGCCCCAGGACCCTCTATCCCAGAGCAGGAAAGGCCCAAGGTGGGCCGGAGTGTGGACTGGCAGGTCTGCACAGGGCCACAGCAAGTGTGACCTCATGGCCTGTATCCATGGGGGAAGCACTTACTATGCTCTTGCTGTCCTCGGCAAAGGTCGCTTTGACGAACATGGGGCCCAACGCAAAGCCCAGGTTGTTTTCTGTGTCACTCACGCAAAACTTCCAGCGAGGAAGACAGGTCTGGAAAACACAAGTCGGGGTCATACTGGGCCCCAGCCTTTCCGTTCCTGGCCGCTTTCTTTCCCAGAGGTATCACCATGTGGGTCCCACGCTTCGTTCTGGAAGTTCAGGGAGAGCTCTCCGACCCAGTCAAGTTATTTTAGTGACCAGACCAAGAGGCCACTGATACACCTCATTGCCACCCCCTGCCATTTCCTGAATGCCAGGCTCTGTGCTGGGACTTCACAAACAGTATCCCATTGAGCCATTCAATAATCCTCGGGGCTTAGGAGGAGCTATTTGACAGGCGGGGAAACACTTGGCATGGAGCAGCCTCTGGCCCAGGGTGCCCCTGCGAGTGACAAGTGTTGTTGGGACAAGAATTGAGATGTGCCTGACACCACATCTCATGCTCCTACCTAGCCCCTGCTTGTCCTGCCTCCAGCGGAGACCGGGAGTCCCGGGGGCAAAGAGCCACGGGGAGTAACGGTCTACCCCGAGCACAGAAAAAGCTTCCTGGAGAGCCAGGGCTCCACTACCATTGACGAGCTCCTCAAATGAGAACACTCCAGCAATGCTGCAGGAATTTTTTTTAAGGCAGAGTCTCGTTCTGTCACCTAGGCTGGAGTGCAGTGGTATGATCACAGCTCACCGCAGCCTTCACCGCCCAGGCTCAAGTGATCTTCCTACCTTAGCCTCCCAAGTAGCTGGGACTATAGGTGCATGCCACCACGCCTGGATACTTTTTTTCTGTTAAATTTTTTTTTTTTGTAGAGACATGGTCCCACTATGTTGCCAAGGCTCGTCTAGAACTCCTGGGCCCTGGGCTCAAGTGATTCTCCTGCCTCAACCTCCCAGAGTGCTGAGATTACAGGTGTGAGTTACCACGCCTGGCTCACTGTGGGACTGCAAAGCCTTGATTCCTCCTTGTCTCACCTACCAGCCCTACAGTCCACATGACACCTCTGTGCAAACCAGAAACAGGCATCTATGGGCTGCAACCCCCTGGGCATGGCCAGGGACACGTGCCCAGCTAGTGTCAGCCCCAGTCGCTCCTCAGCCAGGCATCCCTCTGTGGGCAGTGTATATGACCATGTGTGGTGGCCCTGCTCACATAAATCCCAACTGTTACAGAGGAAGCAATGTCCTCTTAACCCCAAAGAACAGGTGGTGACAATCACCCATGCTCAGGGCAGCCGGATTCATAATAGCCCTAAACTGACAACAGCCCAAACGCCCATCAACAGGCAGATGGATCAACAAAATGCGGTATTTTTATACCAGCCAACCAACCAGAAACAAAACAGAGCTGGGCGCAGTGGCTCACCCCTGTAATCCCAGCACTGTGGGTGGCCAAAGTGGGTGGATCACCTGAGGTCAGTGCAGCCTGGTCAACAAGGTGAAACCCCGTCTCTACTAAAAATACAAGAATTAGCCAGGTGTGGTGGTGGGCACCTGTAACCCCAGCTACTTGAGAGGCTGAGGCATGAGAATTGCTTGAACCCTGGAGGTGGTTGCAGTGAGCCCAGATAGCGCCACTGCACTCCAGCCCAGGCCAGAGAGTGAGACTCCACCTCAAAACGAAACAAAACCAAAAACTCACTGAACTGTATACTGAAGGTACATTGCATATCTTATTGTATGTAAATTATGCCTTAGTTACAAAAATTTCTTCTAGGAAAGAAGGAAGGAAGGAAGGGCCACTCTTCTTGTCTCTAAGTTTGGCCACCCAAGTTCTTTTTAGCTTTCCCAACTACGTGTCCATTTGGATGTTTGCCCTCAGCCTCTCCCTCCCTCCCCTGCCTGCCGTTCCTCAGCTGAGAAGCCCAAAGCTGGACACATGGTCTGTATCTGGCCAAAGCTGACCACACAGGAAGTCAGGACTAGGGGGACTCTAATTTAAGGCTCCATGGAGGCTCCAGGCTGTGAGAGCTGAATCATGGACAGACTCTTATGCATCATCTTCTCAGGAGATTCTCTGGATAAACCCTTCCTTCACACGTGCTTTCATTCATTTACGCATCCAGTGTTCTCTGAGCATTCTGAGCAGTTCCCCTGCAACCTGACTGTGCTTTTTTTTTTAGATGGAGTTTAGCTCTTGTTGCCCAGGCTGCAGTGCAATGGTGCCATCTTGGTTCACCATAACCTCCACCTCCCGGGTTCAAGTGATTCTCCGGCCTCAGCCTCCTGAGTAGCTGGGATTACAGGCATGCACCACCATGCCTGGCTAATTTTGTGTTTTTAGTAGAGACGGGGTTTCTCCATGTTGGTCAGGCTGGTCTCAAACTCCCAACCTCAGGTGATCTACCTGCCTCGGCCTCCCAAAGTGCTGGGATTACAGGCGTGAGCCACCGCACCTAGTCTGTGGTAGGTCTTTGGAAACTAGAGATGAATGAACAGTAAGCCTGCATGCACTCCTGGGTCTCAACTGAAATGCCCAGAACATCCGGTGAGAGAGACATGTGAGAGCACTATCCACAGCAGTAATCGCAGTGAAGTGAAGCAGTGGTGTGAGTGCTTACTGTGTGCCAGACCCTCCCACATATACCGCTCACGCTAACTATACGAGACAGGTCTCTCTCTCTTTCTTTTTGCAGCTAAAAAACTGTGGAGGGCTGGATGTGGTGGCTCACGCCTGTAATCCTAGCACTTCAGGAGGCTGAGGCAGGTGGATCACAAGGTCAGGAGTTTGAGACCAGCCTGGCCAATATGGTGAAACCCTGCCTCTACTAAAAACACAAACATTAGCTGGGTGTGGTGGCGTGCGCCTGTAGTCCCAGCTACTCGGGAGGCTGAGGCAGAATAATCCCTTGAACCAGGAGATGGAGGTTGCAGTGAGTTGAGATAGTGCCACTGCACTCCAGCCTTGGTGACAGAGTGAGAGTCTGTCTCAAAAACAAAACAAACAAAACCAAATGGCAGCACAGGGAGGGTAAATCACTTGGCCAAAGGGATCACCCAGGGAGTAAGTGCTTGAGGTGGATTTTTTTTTTTTTTTTTTTTTGAGAAGGAGTCTCACTCAGTCTTCCAGGCTGGAATGCAGTGGTGCGATCTCAACCTCTGCTTCCCAGGTTCAGGTGATTCTTCTGCCTCAGCCTCCCATGTAGCTGGGATTACAGATGCGTGCCACCATACCCAGCTATTTTTTGTAGTTCTAGTAGAGATGGGCTTTCAACATGTTGGCCAAGGTGGTCTCAAACTCCTAACCTCAAGTGATCCACCTGCCTTGGGCTCCAAAAAGTGCTGGGATTACAGGTGTGAGTCACCACGCCCGGACAGAGGTGGAATTTGAACTCAAAAAGTCCGGTTCCAATGTCTTCCTTCAAAGAGGCCACACTCTCTGCCTATAAGTCACGAAGTCCCTAGAAGTACTACAGGATGATGAGAAAAATCTCCAAAAGGAGCAAGGGTCAGACAGATCTGACCAGTCAGGAAGGCTGCACCTGGAGGTGATCTATGACTCAAGTCTGGGAAGATAAGGAGCAGCCAGGCAGCCTCCTCCACCCTGCGCTGGCTGCATTTTTTTAAACGTCTTCCTCACTGTAATACAAGGACTCAGTAAGGGGTTCCTTCCTTCCTGCTGGAAGTCTTAAGTCACAAATGGGTGACTGCCGAGGAGAAACAGCCACGTGCAGCACTTGAGCAGTCAGAACAGACTTCACAGGGATCCCCCATGTCATCCTAGGTAGCCTTTGGGTGTGCAAGGCAGGGATGTGTTACCCCTTTTTACAGATGGGACATTGAGCCCCTGCCCCAATTAAGCAATTCGCCTAAGGCGTCGTTAGAAGAAGCATTTCAAATTCGGATCTTCTGATCCCAAATTCCATGCTGTTTCCTTATAGCAGGGTCCCTC
Organism: Alouatta palliata; assembly: GCA_004027835.1. Taxonomy (NCBI): domain Eukaryota; kingdom Metazoa; phylum Chordata; class Mammalia; order Primates; family Atelidae; genus Alouatta; species Alouatta palliata. The sequence continues at coordinate 155,165 of PVKV010002655.1, read as the reverse complement.
CCTGCCAGGATGAACAAACGCACAGGCCACAATGCTTCCCAGCTTCTATGCTTTTTCCCAAATGGAGGCCATACAGGAATGATCTCCAATTGCAGATTAAAAAAACTGAGGCTCAGAGAGGTATAAGGACTACCCAAGGTCACACAGCTAGTACGTGGCTTTGAGTTGGGCTGAACGCAAGCAGGAGGGACCTGGCCTGGGCCCAGCCGCCATCACAGTGGGGGAGTGGGGAGGGCCGGAGATTAAGAAAGAGGTGAGCAGCAGCCTTCACCCATCAGCCCTGGGGTAACCAGAGACCCCTGCTCAGAGCCTCCCAGCTCAGGGTTCCCACCTGCCCCTGCCTCTCCTGAGGCCTCCCTGTGCCCCACCTGCTCCAAGTGCCACATTCGAGAGAGCAACAACCTGTGCTTTGAACGTGGCCTGGGGAAGCTCACTCCATAACTGACTAATTATTTTTTTAAAAAGTGATGGGGTCTCTCTCTGTTGCCCAGGCTGGAGTGCGGTGGTACAGTCAGTGATAGCTTGCTGCAGCCTTAAACTCCTAGGCTTAAGCAGTCCTCCCACCTCAGCCTCCACAGTAGCTGGGACCACAGTACAGGCATGCACCACTCTGCCTGGCTCAGAACTTTTTTATCTCGCAAATCTGAAACTCTATACTCATTAAACAGTAATTCCTCATCCCTCTTCCCCCATCTCAGCCCTTGGTGACCACAGGGAAGCTTGATCTTAACTTTTGGTTTCTGAAGAAGAGCGGCTGAGTGGTACAGAGCTCAGGGCTATGGAATCAGGTATGTGAGATCTGAGAGCCTCCTCTTCACTTATAAGCACCTTTGAACAAGTCCCTTTCCTTCACTGAGCCTCGGTTTCCTCATCTGTAAAATGGACGATGATAATTGTTGTAGGAACGTGGTTGAGATAATGCCTATAAAAGGTAGATATCCAATAATGATATCTTTGGTTATTATTATCATTATTATAAGTGAGGAGCTGAAAGTGCCTCAAAGTTGTAATAAGATCTGGGATCGCATTCAAGTTCGCTGCTTTTTTAAAATAAATAAATAAATATTTTTAAAAATAGAGGCAGGGTCTTGCTATGTTTTCCAGGCTGGGCTCAAGTGATCCACCTGTCTCGGCCTCCCAAAGTGCTGAGATTACAGGCATGAGCCACTGCACCAGGCCCTTGCTACTTTCTTTCTGGGTGACTAAGAAAGTCCCTTCACCTCCCTGAGCATCAGTTTCCTAATCTGTAACCTGGAAAGGCAAGAGCTGATGCGGGTGTATGTTCCACACACAGAACCATCTCTGGAACCATCATCCTGGGTCCTGATCAAACCTCTCTCTGGAAAGTCCCCTGGAAGGCCAAGTTCTGCAGGGAACAGAATCCAGGCTTTGGCTACGGTAGATGGGCCAGTCCAAGGTAGATGCAGGAGGAGCAGGAAGGCGATTTGGCCGGGCAGAGCAGCCAGCCCACTGCTCCTCCTTGTCCTCTGCAGGGCAGTGTGGCTCTCACGGCCAAGGCCTGGTGGTGCCCTTGGAAGCTCCTCTGGTTAGAAATGGGGCTTGTTCCTGGCTACCCTCTTCCTCAGTCCCCTTCCTGTCAGAGGTAGGTTTGCATGGGGATGGGAGAGAGGACCGGCAGGATGCATTCCAGGGCTCAAAGCAGGAGCCCACACCCTGCCATTCTCTGCCAATCTTCATCTGGATTGGACTCTGGAAAGGGCTGCAGGGGTGGGGTCCAGCTGGAGTCAGCTCTGCCTGCTCTCTGAGGAGGACTGCTGGGGCCTTGCTAGCTGCTGTCTTGGGTTAGGGAAGCGTAGGGGGGAGATCCCATAAGTGCTGAGGCAGGAGCAAAAGGCCTCAGCCTATTTCCATATAAATAATGAAGAAGAAAGTAACTAGAAATATAACCGTAGTAATTAGTTATTCACATGTGATCTTAGTTATTCATAGGTGATCTTAATTCTTTTACTAATGCCTCTCAGGTTGGAAGTGTGAACCTGGGGTGACACTGTGAAATGAATGACGCTAAGGCAAGATGCTCTAAGCCCTCTGTCATGCCTGCATGAGGGCTGCTGGAAGGCGCCTTGGCTGTGTGGCAGTGTCAGCGCTGGGGGTGGGGGGAGCGCCCGTGCTGGGAAAGCACCAGCTGTTTAGCCAGCTAAGGAAGGAGATGTCCAAAATAGCTTAGACATCTCCTTCCCTGGAGGAGTTAGGAGAAAACTCCTCTTCTCCAAGCTCTTGCAGTAGGCCTGACGGCTGTCAGGTAGACCCACAGACACCTGGGTGCTTAACTGTCTCTATGTGAGGCTGTGCTTCAGTGGTCACGTTCCATGTCTACTCTGATGTTCTGCTTCTGCACCTGGTTCATTTTGTCTTAGAAAAGATAATCAGTAATAGTAATATAAATCTTAATGTTGTAGTTCTTTCTTGATAAGTATGGAAAAGGTGCTGATGCATTACGTTCCTTACTCACTTCAGGTGCCAGAAATTCCTGAGCCCCTATCTGAATGACATGTGATGTGCTTGACCCTATCACTGCCACGCCCTATCCACCCTGCCCCCAATCTCCGACCACAAAGATCACACTCTATCTACCCTGTCCCCAGATTTGCAACTCAATAAAAGTGAGAGTATCCAGGCATTCGGGGCCACTGTTGGTCTCTGCGATTTGGGTAGCAGTGGACCTCCGGGCCCAAACTCTCTTTTCTCTATCTCCATGTCTTGTGTCTTTTATTTTTACAATTTCTCGTCTCAGCACCAGCCAGGAGGGGCTCACAGAACCCTGTAGGGCTGGACCCTACAGGGAAGGTGTGCCAGGTGAGCTTGGCATACCAGCCTCTACTGTTCTGTAGCTGGGCCCCTCCAGCTGCACTCTGGGGCCGGGGCTTAAGGTATCCCATCAGCACATATGAGAACTGGTCAGTTCCTATCACCTCCCTCAGCCGGTGTGGGCTCTTGGGGTACAGAGCCCAGCTCACCTGTCTCAGTATTCCCTTACTGGCACACGGTGTCAGGAGTGCAATGAGTAACCATGAGTCGGCTGCATGAGTGAGAGGGTGACAGCCCCTTCCCTGGGGAGAAGGTGGAAGTGGCTGTGGAACTTTCCACTGGGGGCAGGTTCCCCTGTGGGAGGGCAGGGGCGGTCCCTGAAGCCTCTGGAAAGTGGCCCCTCGGGGTCATCGTGCGGCATTTAAAGGCAGGTAGAGCCCACCTGGCCTGCAGTTTCCCAGACTACAAACCGGGAGGAAAATAGTAACAGCGAACGGTCTCGTGGTGCTTCCATGAGCCAGATGCTGTTCTGTTTTTTATGTTTCTGGGGAAGAAGTCATACTACTGGGGCTCCCCTGTGCAAAGTGGGGATAATAATAGTGCCCACTGCACAGGCATTGTGAGGATCACGTGAGTTGCTCAAGGAGAGCATTTATCATCACTACTGGCAATTACTTTTTGCTATAAATTGACTAAGTGGCTAGGACTCTTCTTTACCCTTTCCTTGGCATAATCACCTCCTTCCGGAAGCTTCTGCCCACCCCCAGCTGGCCGAGGTCACTTCCTGTGCTCCCACAGACGCCTCGGCATAAAGTAGGCACTCAGCCCATATTCAGGTGTGCACAGTGGCAGGCTCACCTTCTTGGTGCCATACATGACTTCCATGAACTTCTCATCGGCATCCTGAAAGCGCTGGTCGAGGAAGGAGCTGGTTTTCCGCACCAGGTTCCATATCATGTAGTTGTTGAGCAGGCTGTGGGGAGAGGAGGCCAGATGGGCTCAGGGACACCTAGGTAGGGACCATCGCAGCCCTTCCCCCACTGGCTCCTACGGGGCTCTCAGACTTGGCTTGTGACCCCAGGCCCCTTCCAGCTTGCCCAGGTTGGGCGGGTTACTACTCCCTAAGCCCATGGAATGTAAGCTCTTCAAGGGAAAAGCCTGGGTGTCCTACCATAGAAAATGCCTCAGTGTTTTTAATGCAATCACTTGTACACCACAGGTGGTCAATAAATGCTTGTGGCCTAGCTGCTCTGTGTCTGGAAGCTATGAAGCCCCAGCATGGAGACTCATCCCAGTGGTGTGTGCCACAGGGCTGGGGTGGAGAGGTGACTACCATTTCTACAGCTTGGAGGTGCCACAGCCACAAGGCCAGAGAGGCTAAGAACAGGAGGGGCAGGAAAAAAAGCTCTGCCAGCCAGGCCAAGGTTTCCATGATGACAGCTCCCACTGCCTACCTGCAGGGCACAGGGAACCTATTTGTGGCTGTTGCCACCGTGGCCAAGAGGTCACTTTAGCACTGTAACGAACATCTAACTCCAATCAGAATCAACCAAAATGCCTGCCAATGAGAAGGAGGAAGTGAAGAACTGTATTTGTACACGACGGAACACTATGCAACCATGAAAAATGATGTTTGCAGAGGTTTTGAGATGACATGGGGGAAAATGTTCACATTAAAGGTCAAAGGGGAGGCTGGGTGCGGAGGCTCACCCCTGTAATCCTAGTACTTTGGGAGGCTAAAGATCACAAGGTCAGGAGTTCAAGACCAGCCTGCCCAACATGGTGAAACCCTGTCTCTACTAAAAATACAAAAATTAGCCAGGTGTGGTGGCGCATGCCTGTAATCCCAGCTACTTGGGATGCTGAGGCAGGAGAATCATTTGAATCCGGGAGGCAGAGGTTGCAGTGAGCTGAGATTGCGCCACTGTACTCCAGCCTGAGTGACAGAGCGAGACTCCGTCTCAAAGAGAAAAGTCAAGGGAAAAGGAGACTATACGTTTAGTCATGATGTTGGGAAAAAAGGACCACATATTAGAAAACCCATCTTTCCTTCCCTCCTCTCTCCTGCCTCCCCCATGCTTTCTCTCTACATACACGTGCACACACACACACACACACATACACACACACACCACAAGATCAATAAGAGTCATTTAAATTTTTTTCAGGGTCTAGTGGGTGGCTCACGCTTGTAATATTAGCACTTTGAGAGGCCAAGTTGGCAGGGTTGCCTGAGCTCAGGAGTTTGAGAACAGCCTGGGCAACATAGTGAGACCCCATCTCATTAAAAAAAAAAATGTTTTTAACAAGTTTGGGGAGTTAGGAAAAAGATAAGTTAAATAAAGTAAAATCTTTTCCTGTTTTTTTGGTAGTTTTCAATAACTTTAAAAATTGTAAGTATTGCCAGGCATGATGGCTTACACCTGTAATCCCAGCACTTTGGGAGGCTGAGGCGGGCAGATCACTTGGGGTTAGGAGTTTGGGACTAGCCTGGCCAACATAGTGAAACCCCATCTCTACCAAAAATACAAAAATTAGCCAGGTGTGGTGGCAGGCATCTGTAATCCCAGCTGTTTGGGAGGCTGAGGCAGGAGAATCATGTGAACCTGGGAGGTGGAGGTTGCAGTGAGCCGAGATTGCACAACTGCCCTCCAGCCTGGGTGACAGAGCAAGACTCTATCTCAAAAAAAAAAAAAAAAAAGATAAGAAAATCTTAAGTATTAACTAAAATAACAACCGACATTTACTGAGTCCCCTCATGTGCTAGGCACTGTATTAAATCACCTCATATGGATTGTTTCACTTGATTCTCACAACACCCCTAAAAGGTAGGTGCTAGGTTTTTTTGTTTGTTTGAGACAGGGTTTTACTCTGTCTCCCAATCTGGAGTGCAATGGTGTAATCACAGCTTACTACAATTTCTGCCTCCTGAGCTCGAGCAATCCTTCCACTTCAGCCTCCATCTCAAGCAGCTGGGATGACAGGCACATGACACCACGTCTGGCTAATTTTTTTATTTTTTGCAGAGACACCATCTCGCCATGTTGCGCAGGCTGGTCTTGAACTCCAGGACTCAAGCAATCCTCCAGCCTCAGTCTCCCAAAATCCTTCAATTACAGGCATTTGTGCCTGGCCACAGGTGCTATTTGTATCCCATTTTATGGCGGAGGAGAATGAACTTAAGAAAGGATAAGAAATCTGCCCAAGGTTACAAATCTGGTAGCTGGAAAGGAGCTGGGATTTGATCCTGTGCCCATAACCAGGATGTACTGCTGCCTCTCATAAAAGCCCACCCTGGTCTCACTCTTCTGAGTCAGCTTGTCATCCCCACCCCTGCCCAGCCTACCCAAGAGGAGGACTGCTTGTGAGAGGCGTGCCCCAGGCCACCAGGGTCCCCTTACCATTTGTCGGTGGTGTTGATGAGCGTAGAGACCTGCTCAAGGTATTCTTTGTCATAGACCACAATAGGCTCGGATTCATTGATCTCCACAGGGTAGAAGATAGTGTTGAGAAAAGGCAACCAGTTGATGGCGGGTGCCAAGGTCTGCAAGGGAAAAGGACAATGTGACCTCTGAGGCTGCTTCTCCTCATAGCCCATAGCCCAGGTCTACAGGAAGCAAAGGAAACAGCTTGGGCTTGGCACTGCCTGACAGCACGCTGGGCAGAGAGTCAAAGGGAGGCTGGCAGACTTTTGTCAGAGATGGCTGTAGGTAGAATTCTAAGGAGTCCAACACCAACATTTAACTTGAAATGGAACTAGGATGGAATGAGAAGATACAGCAGCTGCCGCTACCATTCACCAAGCATCTCCTGTGTGCCAGGAGCCTCGACAAATGATTCATGCATATTATGCCAATTGGTCCTTGGGAGATCCAAGCAGTAGGTACTATTATCTCTGCTTTGTCCGTGAAGAGACTGAGCTTCAGACGGGCCTGAAACAGTTGAGCATGCAGAATCTGCAGTCAAACTGCCTGGGCTCATATTCTAGCTCTCTTACTTGCTAGCTGTGTAACCCTGGGTAAGTGAATGAACCCTTCTAGGCCTCAGTATTTTGTCTGAAAGATGGGAATCAGCATACAGAATCCACTTCACTGGGTTATTTGTGAGGACTGAACGAGCTTCCGCCGTCTGTTCTATTCGACATTGGGTTCTGTAATCTCAGTGAGCTTCTACATGACTGGTAAATTCAGGATGATAGCAGCATGACGTGTGAGCTGCGTTGGTCCAAAGGTGATGGGATCAGTGTTAAGCGCGTCGCTTGCCTCAAGAGACCACCAGGCAGGCTTCACGTGGGCAACGAGGCAGTTCTATTTAGCGCTTGGGTGCAAGCGGGCCAAGTTCGAGAAAGGAGTTAGGCGAGGGGAGTAGGAAAGGGTCTGGTTATATAGGTTGGGGCAAATGGTTAGTTAAATCTATTTTAGGGAGGGGAAGGGTGTCACGGGATGCATGGTCACAAGGGTAGGGTGTTATTAATTACAAACAAGCATGGTCGTAAGGGTGGGGATTATTGATTGCAAGTAGAGGGGAGGGTGGGGTGGGAGTTTTGAGAAACCTAATGGCTAGGTGGGAAATTTCACAAGGCTGAGCAGGAACAATGGTCAAATGTTGCAGGGGGAGAGCAATCAGTTGAGGCAGGAGCTAGTTGTTTCACTTCTCTTTATGGCCATCCAGTAACTCTAGACTTTCTGGCTCCTGGACACCAGCTGGAGGTGTACAAGCAGGTCACTAAGGCTATAATGGCCAGGCTTGGACTTGGAGGCCTGACAACCAGGAAGGGTCGAATGCTAACCTTCAGGAAGAAAGGAAAAGCCCTCAGCTCAACCAATGCACACAGGATGCTGGTCAGGTCTACTTGCTTTTTTTTGAGACGGAGTCTCACTCTGTCACCCAGGCTGGAGCGCGGTGGTGCCATCTTGGCTCATGCAACCTACGCCTCTGGGGTTCAAGTGATTCTCCTCTTTCAGCCCCCCGAGTAGCTGGGATTACAACAGTTGCCCAGCACCATGCCTGGTGAATTTTTTATTTTTAGTAGAGACAGGGTTTTGCCATGTTGGCCAGGTTGGTCTCTAACTCCTGACCTCAAGTGATCTGCCTGCCTCGGCCTCCCAAAGTGCTGGGATTACAGGCATGAGCCACAGTGCCCAGCCTGGTCAGCTCTATTTTAAGATGACTGAAAATCCCTTAAGCCTGGGATTTACTCTCCTCAGAGAGGTTCTGCAACTCTCAGCTTCCAGCAGGTTGTACTTTCTCCAGGACCCCAAAGACACTTGCTCATAGCTCCCTGTCTTATCTGCAGGGTCTTAGTGTCCACAGCTACCACTTCCCAGCTGGTATGTTCCCCACGGCAGCCTCTGGTCATGCTGAGGTACTCCTCAAGGTTCCAATTGTTTTGTTAGAATTCTGATTACAAAGTCGCACTACTTAAAAAAAAAATTGTAGTACACTTTGGGAGACTGAGGTGGGCAGATCACTTGAGCCCAGGAGTTCAAGACCAACCTGGGCAACATGGCAAGACACCATCTTTACAAGAAAAATTTAGAAATTAGCTAGGCATGGTGGCCTGCGCCTGTAGTCCCAGGTGGGAGAACTGCTTGAGCCCAGAAAGTCAAGGCTGCAGTGAGCCGAAATCACACCATCACACTTCAGACTGGTTGACAGAGTGAAACCCTGACTCAAAAAAACAACAGCATTGTTCAGGGGCATTCGGTTCATTCACACGGTTGCACTATCATCACTACCACTATCCATTCACAGATTTGTTTTTTTTATTATTTATTTATTTTTGAGACAGAGTCTCACTCTGTCACTTAGGCTGGAGTGCAGTGGTGATGATCATGGCTCACTGCAACCTCTGCCTCCAGGTTCAAGCAATTCTCCTATCTCAGCCTCCCAAATAGCTGGGACTACAGGCACATAGCACCACCCTTGGCTAATTTATTTTATTTTTATTTTTAGTAGAGACAGGGTGTCACCATATTGGTCAGGCTGGTCTCAAACTCCTGAGCTCTGGTGATCCACCCGCCTCGGCCTCCCAAAGTGAGGGAATTACAGGCATGAGCTACCATGCCTGGCCCCACAGATTTCATCTTGCAAATGTGAGATTCTACCTATTAGGGAATATCTAGGCCGGGCGCGGTGGCTCACGCCTATAATCCAAGCACTTTGGAGGCCAAGGCGGGCGGATCACCTGAGGTCGGGAGTTCAAGGGAATACCTTCCCACTGGCCCCAACCCCCACCCCTGGAAATGACCATTCTACTTCCTGTCTCTGTGAACTTGACTACTCTAGGTACCTCAAATAAGTAGAATCAGACAGTATTTGTCCTTTTGTGATTGGCTTATTTTGCTTAGCACAATATCCTCAAGTAAAGCTGTGTAACTTTTGCTCTGCTCCCGTTTTATTTCCCCCACATGCACTGTTACTTTTAGTGTGTGATTTTATAGAACGCAGGTTTTTTGGGACTACATATACTGTCACAGCAAAAATGCCTGTACATGTCAATCACTTAGATGGGTATGTCTGGTATTTAGCAAGCAATCCATCAATGTTGGCCGTTACAATCTTTGTACAGTAAAAATGCCTGTACGTGTCAATCACTTAGATGGGTATGTGTGGTATTTAGCAAGTCATCCATCAATGCCGGTCATTACAACCTTTGCTCAAGATCTCCCATGTGTGTTCCTGGGCCTGTCCAGTTCCAAACTCTCTTTTGTTTTCTTGAAAAAGGACAAAATGCAAGACATAGCAGGTGAAAGATGCATTATATATGGCCTTCATATGGAAAAATCAATCAATAAAGTAAAATCGATGTGCGACGTAAGACCAATCTATAGCCTGTGGATAAATACCAATGACACCCTCTGTGAGAGAGGGGTAGCCGTAAACTCTCACTTAACAGATGCTGAATTTGCAGATGGGGTAAGGTGACTTTCCTGAGGTCACCTAGTTAACTAGCCACTGTGGAGGTCTAAAATCCAGGTTTACTCAACTCGTCGGGTTTAAAAGGGCAACTCAGCTGCTGGGGAACAAGGACCTCAAAGGACAGGTGAATTTGTAAGGAGGGCAAGTCCTGAAGGCAGTGGCATGGTGGTAAACAGTGAACGACTGTGCCGGGCACAGTGGCTCATGCCTTTAATCCCAGCACTTTGGGAGGCCGAGGCAGGAGAATCACCTGAGGCCAGGAGTTCAAGACCAGCCTGGTCAACATGGCGAAACCCGATCTCTACCAAAAATAAAAAAAATCAGCCAGGTGTGGTGGTGCATGCCTGTAATCCCAGCAACTTGGGAGGCATGAGACACACTTAAGCCTGGGAGGCGGAGGTTGCAGTGAGCCAAGATCATGCCACTGCACTCCAGCTTGGGCAACGGGGCAAAGCTCTGTCTCAAAGCAAAAATAAAAACAAAACAGTTAACAACTGGCTCTCAGTTTCTGGGTAACTCTTCCCACCATGACTGATGGCAAAATAACTGCGGAGCTGGGAAGAGATGTACACAGCAGTCTCAAGGGCCAGGGGGCTCTAGTGTACCCCTGCCTGCGTGGCAGCTAGATGAGCTGGGTAGAGCCTGGGCTAAGAATGAGCAGACCAGGATCAGCGTCCCCAGGAGGAACCAGCTCTGGACCTCCAGCATTTTTCTGTTCTGTCTCTAAAATGGGGACAACAGCCTCCCCCTACAGGGCTGATGGCTCTGTGTCTCTTGTACCTGCTTGCCCAATAACCCTGAGTTTCCTTTCTCCCTACCTTGTCCTCTCTGCCCTCCTCCTGGCAGGAGGCCCTCAGGCAGGTAACCTCTGAGGCTAATCTTTAACATTTCTGTGACTACAAAAATTGAAGCTGTGCTTATGAGATCTTCAAATAGGGTTCCACCATTAGAGCCACCTGACTGCATGACCTGCTGGCAAAGGCCTTGGAAAAATCAACAAGTTTACAAAATGTTGGTGTTTGCACCGTGAACGAGAACTTTATAAACTGCAGGCAACTGGAACTCTGATCAAAGTACAGATATAAGATGGTGAGAAATCTGTGTACGCAACACAACCCTGTCTCTTTAGGAAAAGCAGGTGTTCTGCGCAGGGGAAGTTCCCAGGACTCTGAGATAAGATATGTTGAGTACCAGGATTTTCCCATTTTCCATCCTGGCTGCTTTAGTGACTCCTATCTTAAACACATGTGCCGAGCTCCATCTCCATGGAGATGGCTGTGTTACTGACTAGGACATTCCACTTGTGACTCATACCCTCTGGGGCACGCTGATGAGCTCCATTTTCCACACCTGCAGCCAAGGCATCCTGTGGGTCACAAACCAACCAATTCTAGTAGATTTGAAAGTGGGAGAGAAGAGAAGAATGCTTCTGAGCTTCATCTCAGCTGGAGAAATGGGGTAGAAAATGGGGCTCAGGCCCAAACAGCTTTTCGTGTGAGGGTCCTAGAAAGGAAGGGGAAGGTCCTCAGGCCCCAAGAAGTAATGGAAGAGTGTCTGAGTTCAGACTCTGCTCAGGACTAGCCTGGAACCATTCTGTACCTCAGCAGGGCTAGCCTAGAAGCACACTGTGAAGCCTGGAGGGCCTTTCTCTGAGTTTCCCGGAGTATGGGAAGAAAACCTCATTTCCAGACACCAAGGAACAAGACATTCTCTGTCCCAGAGTAAAATGAATCAAACGATTTAGTGCTGGGAATCTGCATGACATGCTAATAACAAAGGAATAATAACAATAATGAATCAAGTATGTTATGCTTGTATTGTGTTGTGTATACCAGTCTACTGAACAAAATCTCATCCTTTGCCTCAACTTATTCTCCTGCAACTCTGGCAGGCCAGAAAAGAGATTCTTACTTAGAACACAGGCTTCAGGGGGCCAGGATTTCTTTATTTTTTTAATTTTTAAATTTGTTATTGAGATGGAGTCTCACTCTGTCACCCAGGCTGGAGTACAGTGGTGTAATCTCAGCTCACTGAAACCTCTGCCTCCCGGGTTCAAGCAATTCTCCTGCCTCATCCTCCCGAGTAGCTGGGACTACAGGTGCGCACCACCACACCCAGCAAATGTTTGTATTTTTAGGAGAGATGGGGTTTTACCATGTTGGTCAGGCTGGTCTTGAACTCCTGACCTCAGGTGATCCACCTGCCTTGGCCTGCCAAAGTGCTGGGATTATAGGGGTGAGCCACTGTGCCCGGCCAGGACTTCTTTAAGAGTCAGATGTAACTTTTAAAATATGCATATTTGCCCATTTATTCTAGGAAACAGTCCATGGTTTTCGATCTGTCCTCAAAGGACTCTGTGACTGAAAGTTAAGAACCACAGCCCCTTGTGAGGCCAAGAGCTAGGTCTCATTTGTGCTCTGGCACACAGCAAGGGTGAGTGAAGGAGCCAAACCCATTTTACAAAGAAGGAAGCCAAATTCACATTAGAATTTAATCGGAAATATCTGTAAAAACATAAGGAGAGAATCCCTATATTTCCTAAAGATCTCAGTTGAACCTTTGCCTAGGCATGGTGGCTCATGCCTATAATCCCAGCACTTATACTTCCAAGGGGCTTATAGTCCTTCTGACCCTAAGCCCAGGCTTGTGCAACTGCAAGCTGCTGCATCTGCTAAACTCCTCCCACCCTGGCAGCTGTGCAGCTGGGATGGAGGAAAAGCCTTTCTTTCCTTGCTTGGAAGATGGGAGCAGAAGCTATGATGATAGGATGCCTGGGGGGAACCTGGTGGCCATGCTGGGCTGATGTGCTCAAGGCTCCTGTGCCTTCTCCACCACTCCTGGCACAGATAGTTGGCATCATGGCCATAGTAGCAGATTCAGGCTGAGAACCGGGATGGAACAAAGCAAATTATAATGCACAAACAACATCACCCTCAGCCTCCTGGCCTCAGAGCAGGGAAGCAGTGCCAGATGGTATCCAACAGCAGCTGCCGAGCTCCATCCCAGCCCGCTCCGCACCACTCAGCCTCAGGCCAGTTTCTGTGGGAGCTGAAGGACAGCTGGCACCAGCAGGAGGCCAGGCTCCCTGACCCTGATCCCAGGCCCTTGCAATGGCCTATATCTCCGCCTGGGACACTTAGTCGGCCTGGAAATGCTCACCCATCATTACACTCACCTTCTCTGACTTCTCCCCACCTCTGGCTCCCAGGGCCCGCTGCTTTTGCCCAAGGCACTCAGCAATGGTGTCCCCCATTTCTAGCTGGTGTCCAGACACCAGTTTCTAGCTGGTGTCCCCCACTGGCCTGGAAGCACGTAAAGTGCAAGGTCCCAAGGTGACCCATATACACCTGTCAGATAGAGGAGGGAAAAGGGCAGGGACCTAGTGTTCTTTCTGAAAGTAGAAGGAATGGGCAGGTGGAATTCGGCTGGTCAGAAATAAGAAAGAAGGGAGAAGACACTCTGGGGGAGCCCCAGTGTACAGGTGACACCCCTGCCCAGCAGGGAAGCAAGGCCTAGCCAAGCATTCCTGGGTGATGTCAAGAAATGAGAAAATCAGTGTGGCCACTCTGCTGATCCCCCTGCAATACCAGCTGATACTCTGGAAAGAAGGAACCAGCAGGCTATCTCCTCCCGACCCTCAAGGACCAAGCAGCCGTCAGAGGACAGCCTTTGGCAGAGGCTGAGCCCTTGGACATCAGGCTTCTCCGAGGGGTGACAGGTTGCATCACAGATCTAATGCTCTGTTGTACTGTGAGCCAATCTGAGTCAAATGTCCAGCTCCTCTACCACTTAGGAGCCTCCAGACCTTGATCTAGCTCAGAAAAGGGAAACGTAATGACAGAATTCACACCCCAGATTCGACACGCTTGGTGCTGGAGAGACCGGAAAGGAATCGTCAATGTGAGCTGGCGTGGTCATGATCCCGAGTCTCGAAGTAAACACTATTAATTACAGAGAAGCAGGCTGGTGTTAGCCAGGTGCTTATTTTGGAGTCACTTACTAGCTGTGTGCCCTTCAGCAGGTAACTTGACCTCTCTGAGCATCAGTTTTTCCACCTGTGGACTGAGCAAAACCACCATCCTTCCTTTGTCACGTGGTTTCAAGGACTAGATGAAATGAGTATAAAAGCCCCAGCCCAGGGCCCTGTCTGAAGCGTGGTGGCCATCCCAGCCTCCCTAGCAGCTGGCGCTCAAATTACCTGCAGCTCGGCTGCCGTCACTTTGTGGTAGATGAGCTCCTCGTCTCGACGCCTATCCTGTGGGATGGTGATGTTGGCCAGCGCCGTCTCGAAGTCCAGGATCTGCTGCATCTGGGGCCGGATGGCATCCTCGTCCCCCCCGCCCAGCAGCTTCCCCAGCTGGACCATGTAGTTCAGGTATCCGGTCAGCACCTGCAGGGCCCACACCCCAAATTGTCACTGGCTGCCCCCCATTATCCATTGGACAAGGGCTAACAGGGGTTTGGCCAGCCGAGTCCAGCACAGGGAGCCAGGGGGCTGCACAATGCCCTCAAGACACCTGTGGGGCCAGGTGTGGTGGCTCATGCTTATAATCCCAGCACTTTGGGAGGCCGAGGTGGGTGGATCGTCTGAGATCAGGAGTTCGAGACCAGCCTGGACAACATGGTGAAACCCCGTCTCTACTAAAAATACAAAAATTAGCTGGGCATGGTGGCAGGTGCCTGTAATCCCAGGTACTTAGGAGGCTGAGGAAGGAGAATTGCTTGAACCCAGGAGGAGGAGGTTGCAGTGAGTCGAGATTGTGCCACTGCACTCTAGCCTGGGCAATAGAGCAAGACTTCGTCTCAAAAAAAAAAAAAAAAAAGACACCTGTGGGAGACACAGTGTTGAGAAAGTCTTGGGCCCACGTCTCTCCACTAGTTCCTTACAGTCCCCAGAAGAAAGCCTAAAGTCTTGGCTGGTTCCACAGGTCCCCACATGGGCTGATCCCTGTCTTCCAGTGCTTGTCCGCGGCTGTCTTTTCATTCTTAGAAGGTACCTTTTCTGACTGCCCTCTACCCCTGTGTTCCAGGATCTGAATTAGGTCCCCATGGTAGACTTTCTCAGCTCCCCCTTCCCTTAGTTAAATAGTCTCTGCCTCCCCTACCAAACCACAGGCCCCATGGGACGGAGGCTATGGTGGTCTTGTCTGCCACCATCTCCCCAGCATCAGGCACTCCGTGGGCATTTGCTCAAGGACATTCGGGTAGAAGAATGAAAGGACAGATGAGTGAGGTCCACGCGAGCTCGCCCCAAGGGCATCACAAGAGGCAGTCAGGGCAGGGAGAGCCGTGGGCTTCGGAGCACGTGGACCTGGATGTGAATCTCAGCCTCATCATTTACTGGCTATGTGACCTTGAGCAGATCACTTAGCATCTCTGAACCTGATTCCCTCTTCTGTAAAAGGCAAGATAAAACTAATTCCTGTTTGACAGATGAGGCAAATGAGGTTCAGAGAAGTTCAGTATCTGCAGGGCTATTGGGAGGGTCACAGGTGATGTATAGAAGGCCTGGCACCCACAATGGTGGTGGCTGTTATTGCTGCCTCTCTCTAGAACCAGGACAAAAGATACCTGTCTCCTGCCCCTTATGTCCACGATACCTGAGTGACACATCCAGCCTAGATAGCGTCCCTCCCCTGCCAAGGTCTGCCTGTCACCCATCAGGTCACCAACACCCCTGGGCTCCCCTAGCTTCAAAGACCTGCACAGGGGTGGGAGTGGACCAAGCAGGAAGGACCATCCTGGGAGGCGGGCTGGGGAGGGGAGAGGCACGCTCACCTTCTCGTTTTCAGTTTTGTTCAGGTAATAGTCTCTTGAGGGCAAGCCCAGGCCGGACTGGTCCACCTAGCGAGAGAGGCAGGCATGAGAGGGAGTTTGTGCTGCACACGTGTGTGTCCACTGCACAGCCTCCTGTTCTGGGAATGGCTGGTACGTGGCAGCAGAGGCCCAGCTCAGGTCCCTGCAGAAGCAGGACTGGTGGCTACAGTTACTGAGAAGCCCAGTTAGGGATGGGATGATATATTCCTGCCTATACACCTGGTCCGCCACAGGGCTCCCAGGCTCCTTGGAAGGGCTGGGCAGAGCCACCCTCCTTTCTAAACACCTCCTCACCTCGGCAAAGCACCTCTATCTCCCTGACACTTTCCTGGTGGTTAAGAGTCACTCAAAAGCTGTGTGATCTTGGCCACGTTACTGAACCTCTCTGATTCTCAGGTTCCTTATCAGGAAAACAGGGAAAATAAAACCACATCTTCAGAGCTGGAATGGGGAGTCAAGAAGACAGTGCCAGTCAAGTACCTGCCAAGCAGGAGGGGAGGGTCAGTTCCTGCTTGCCACTACTGGCGCCTGTGGCTACATCTTGGCATGCCTAGGACAGGTGTTACTGCAGTCCATTTGATTGATAAGGAAACTGTAGTTCTGAGAGGTCGAAGCACTTGCCCAAGGTCACACAGTGAGTGAATGGTGGAGACGGGCTGGGAACTCAGCCTTTAGGACCCCTAACCTGGGTTCCCACTTCTGCATCTGAGGTTGGGGCAGACCAATGTTGGGGCTCTCCTGGGCATGCTAACCCTCTGTCTTGGGCATGCTCTGACAGGGAGAGATGGATTCAAAACCATTCCAAGCAGAGTTACAAAGAGCAGACGCTGAGGAGGGGAAACCAGGATGTGGGTTCAGCTGTGCCCAGGAGCTGACATCACTCTTGGGGCCCACAGGAACCCATCAGCACCCAAAGGTTCACCTGTGTGCAGTGCCCACCTACGCAAGGCCAGCAGCTTGCAAAGATCTCACCAATGGGGCCTCTGGAAATAAACCAGACTGAAGCCAGAAGACAGCCGCCCCACCCAGGGCAAGTCTCTCTCCCACCCCAGGGCCCACTAAACTCAAAACAGGAAGAGGTTGTGCCCTCGCCCCCCTGCCCTGCAGTTTCAAGCCAGCTCACCTGGATTACATTGCTGTTGGAGTTCTTGGAGTCGGCACTGACGTAGACAGAGAAGAAGGGCGAGGTGCGGTAGTGGGCGGTGACCACCTGCAGGGTGTCCTGGAAGTTGTCCTTGGCCCAGGGACCTGTGATGTTCCAGCCCCCGAGCTGTGGGGAGGGAGAACAGGCAGGGAGGTGATGAGGTGGCAGGGAGACCCGGATGCAGATTCTGGTTCTGCAGCTGACTTGCTCTGTGACTCTGAAGCAGTCACTTAACCTCTCTGAGCCTCAAGAGCAAACGAAAGGATTGGTCTTTACTGGGGATTTCCGACCCATGAGCTGGAGACCCACGGATGGAGCACAGGCTTATCCTAGACAAGCCAGGCATGAATCCAGCCGCTCCTTGGGTGGTTGGGATGAGAATGGGAAACTTCTGGTTCATGGTTTATATTTTGGATAATGAAATCATGTGAATATGATTTATCAAAACATAAATTCAGTTGTGCCTCTGGGGATAAAAGGCTCTCCATGTTTAAGAAGGCTGATAAACTATGGTCTACTTTAGTCTCAGTTGAGATTTAAAAACAAAATTTTATTTGAGATGGAGTCTCACTCTGTCTCCCAGGCTGGAGCATAGTGGGGCCATCACAACTCACTGCAGCCTCCACCTCCTGGGCTCAGGTGATCCTCTGATCTCAGCCTCCCAAGTAGCTAGGACTACAGATGTGTATCACCATACCTGGCTAATTTTTAATTTTTTTTGGTAGAGATGGGGTCTTGCTATGTTGCCCAGGGTGGTCTTGAACTCCTGGCTTCAAGTGATCCTTCTGCCTCAGCCTAAATCTCCCTGGTCTTCCCTGGTTTGGCACATGAAACTTGTCCAGAGAGGAGGGGCTTGCACAGTCTCCAGCACGTGCAGCCACCAACCCTGCCGCAATGCTTTCCCAGAGCCAAGCTAAGAGGTAGTGCCATCCCCAGAGCATGAGGTAGGCAGAAAACATCCACAGACACCTTCTGTCTGCACCAGGAAGCCTTGGAGCCTGCTCAAGACCCACTGGCAGGTGCCCAGGAAGAAAGATGTCTTCCCCTGCTCAGGAGTAAGCAGGTATAGGAGCATGGACTGGTCCCTCCTCACAGGGAGGGCTCTAATTCTGGGCCAGACTCTCTGTGGGTCTTTCTGGAAAGGCGCACACCCCTCCACACACACAAATATAACTCCTGAGAAAAAGCAGCAGCCACGTGGAGGAATATTTTCCCTCTAATCATGGCCCCTGTCCCACACACAGATGCACAGAGACACACAGACAGATGACAGCCATCTACAGCAAATGCTGACACACACCCTTACACAAACACATGCGCAGACATCCCACCCACGCAACTCCACGATGCGCTCACGCTCATACACGCTTTCTCACTCTCTGCATGCTGCCGGCTGGAGGTATGACGTAGCCCAGTGGTACTAGAGGGCTGCAGTGGAAGCCAGGGGGCGGGTAGGTGGCGTGGGCCGGGGCTGGGAGGAGAGTCTGCCCAAGGGACTCACCCTCTCTATCAGCTCCATTAGAGGTTTGGCCCTGAGCTCCTCGATCGTGGTCTCGTTCATGCACGCACGGTAGTACACTTGCGCCTTTCTCTCTGCCTCGCTCACGCTGGCCGTGGAGTTTTCTGGAACAGACAGTGGAGTTTGCAATGTGGCCCCACTTGCCCACTGGCTGGCCTTGGGGAAGTCCCTCTTTTCGGATCCTTGGTGATCTCAGCTGCAAAGGAGCGCTGACATCTGCCTGTCAGGGTGGCGGTGAGGAAAGCTGTCACCACGGGTGCGTGAGGGCCCCTTGGCAGAGCCTGGCAAGCTGGAGGCACTCCAGAAATTTTGCTGACTACAAAGAAAAAGAGTCTACCACGTTCCTCTCCCTTTGCCAGTTGGGTTCACAGATGTTGCTGGGTTGGCCACGCATGCCCACCAGCAGGACAGTGTGCTTCCCCGCGGATAACATGTACAAACACCCCTGCCTGGTGCATGGGACAGAGGCCCGTCTTGGTTTTCAGATCCCAGATAACCTTTCTTGTGATAAAGACTGAAGCTGGATGGAAACTCAAAAGGCTATTCATTATGAGTTTACCTTTCGCTTCCTCCTTAGAGGGGCTGGGCACATTTGCCAGTCGATTTCACAGTCAGCTCTGAGGGCTGTTTTCCACCGCTGTTGCCAACTCCAGCAAGCAGCATCTTTCTCCTGCAGTGGCTTCTCGGACCTTACCCTGGAGACCCCCAAGATGCTGTTCCCTTCTCCCTCACCTCAGTGCCCTGGTCCAGATGCCACCCGCTGAAGGAGTGCTCCGGTGGGTGCACAGTATGGGGCGCTCCTGTCTGCACCTGGTGAAGATGACTGTGTCCTGCTGCTCAGGTCCACGAGGACCTCCTATGTACTGGGGTTCTGTGCCTGAGCCTTCTCAGAACCCTATTCCAGACCACGCCAGATTCTCCAAACCCCTCAGTTCCATCCGTCCCTCTTGCTCCCTCTGGGACACTCCTCACTGCTCTGGCCACTTTTCCTCATTTCATGTTCACTTCTCTCTGACCCTGAAGCCCCTTCCTTTGCCTCCTTCAAAGATCCCTCAAACCCCAGCTCCTTCACAAAGGCTTTCTTGGCAGAAGTGTATCCATCCACCTGCTGACCAGATACTAGACATTTACCCTACGCTAGGCCCTGTGCAAGCTGTGGGACACGAGAGAAAACATCCCTGTCCCCAAGGAGCTTCTACATGGAACCCTGTTAAAACTCTACTCAACCTCAGCTGGGCACAGCAACTCACGCCTGTAATCCCAGCACTTTGGGAGGCTGAGGTGGGCAGATCACCTGAGATCAGGAGTTCAAGACCAGCCTGGCCAACATGGTGAAACCCCATCTCTACAAAAATACAAAAATTAGCCAGGGATGATGGTGAGTGCCTGTAATCCCAGCTACTCGGGAGGCTGGGGCAGAAGAATCGCTTGAACCCAGAAGGCGGAGGCTCCAGTGAGCCGAGATCGTGCCATTGCACTCCAGCCTAGGCGACAGAGTGAGACTCCATCTCAAAAATAAATAAATAAATAAATAACCCTACTCAACACCAAGGCCTCTACAGGGCCATCTTTTCAATGAAGCCTCTACTGAGATGTTCATTCCCAAAGGCCCTCAGCACGCTCTGCATACTTGTGTCCATCATTAGACTGTGAGCTCCTTGGGACAGGAAGTAGGTCTTCTTTATGCCTGTAAAATTGAGAGCCCAGCCCTGTGCCTGGCACCCTGCAGAAACTCAAAGAAATGACGGCAAAACACAACAGTGCTATGAACAACGCATGTGGCTGTGGAACACACAGAAAATCACTCCCTTTGGAGGGGTGGGGAGAAGGGGGTCTCCAGAGGGTGTTCCATCCGAGCCAGTTCTGAAATACAAAGTCATTCACCAGGGAGAAGGGAGGGGAGAGGGCACTGGGTTGCAGGGAGCAGGACAGGACAGTGTGGGGACAAGCAGGGATGCATGAAAGGGTGGGCGGACTGCATGAAGAAAAGAAAGCTGCCTGGCGTAGCCACTTGGAGCAAAGGACACGAGTCACTTCCTGGCCAGTCTTTCATCAGCTTTCCCAGCCTCACCCAAGAGCTCCCTGCCTCCCGATCCTCACCATAAATAGCACCACGGCTTTCACTGGTCAGAGCATCAGCCCTGGTCTTGCTGAAGTCAGGGGGACGGGACCAGCCTGGAGCTGGTCTGAAGGAAGATACAGAGACAAGAGAGCCCTTTGAGAGACAGGGTCAGGGGCCTGAATGAGGGGCTGCGGAGGGTTCACACAGCCCTAGAGACCATGAGCTACTGCGTTGCCAAATGCTGGAAACACCTGCGTGTCCCCCAGGCCCCACGGCAGCACCAGCACCAAGAAGAGGACTCCGTGAGGGGAGGGCGAAAACAGGGGAGCTGGGATGCAGAGGATCAGGGAGAGCAAAAGGGGAGTGCCTCGCCCCTCCCACGGACCTCGTTCCTATGGCAATGCTCCCAGTGAAGCTCTTGGAAGAGAAAGCAGGAGAATCATCATTACTCACCAGGCACCAGAGGCCCCAGATGCAGTGTCTCACCAGCCACATCTGGCTCCAGCCACACTCCTGAAATGCCAGGGCCAGCACTGGGGAAGGCACTCTGTGTGCTCTGGCCATGAGCAAGCCTGGCATCTCCTTCCCCCAAGGCCACCAAGATAAGAGGCCTAAAGAATGGCTCCCAGGAGCAGCCTGGCTGTGCTCATCACAGGAGTTCTGAGGCATCTTCCTACCACCTGTCCACAAGCCCCGAATCATCACCGGGAGGGAGAAGGAGTGTCCTTCCATCACAGCCTCCCTGCTCCTTTGCTGAGGCTGCCTCAGACCAGGTTCAAAGTTTATTCCTTTGGCCTCCACCACCTGGGTGCCACACTATTTACAAAGCTTTCCCACATTGTTTATAAAGTTCTTTTTGCCTGGCAGCCGCCAGGCTGGGTATGGGGGACACAGCTGGAGGCCTGTCCACATGAGGCTTGCAGCCTGTTGAGTGAGGCAGCCGGCAGCCAAGGACTTGTAGGAGCATCTGATTACACCCAGGGTGGACTCTCGAGAACATCCCAGAGGCCTTGAGCGGAGGGCGGGAGACCAGAGAGGCCAAGCACGGCCCTGAGGAAGCCGTGCTAGAGCTCCGGGCTGAAGGATGAACCCAACGTGGAGTAGAAGCAGGGCTGTGCTTGGGCTGCCTCTCCCCCATTCCATGTGTCAGTGGTCTCTGCAGCCCTAGACAGGGACCCAGCAGGCCCGCAGCAACAGGAGTGGCTGTAAGAACAGAGCCCAGGCTCCCTTTCTGGTGAGGAAGGACACCACACCTGGAGGATGAGGGGGTGATGAGGCCGGGTGTCCACCTAAGATTTCACTTTTTTTAAAAGAAATCAGGCAGGTGGGGCAGGAGTGGACGGATGAGGAGGCCCCACCAGGAGTTGGTGTCTGTGCCCCCTCCATGCGTGTCATCCGTATCCCCACTGCCGACGCTGGCTGGGGCAGAAGCCTTGGTAGAAGGTATGGTTCCTCTTCCTCCCCCTAGTTCCTGGAGCCCACGGGGACAACCCACAGCACACTCTCCCACCTCCTCTTTCACTTCCTCATTCGGGGGCACCTACTGTCCTGCAGGCTCCAGGGGACAAGAGCCCAACTGAGGATGCCAGGTGGGAGGCTGCTACAGGGGACGAGGTGAGTGAAGATGGGCACCTGGCCAACATGGCAGCAGAGAAGGGGGCTAGAAGTGTTTGAGAGAAAGGAGAGCCAAGAATGGAGCCAAGTTTCCTTGGCCTGAGTGAGAAGCGAGAAGGGAAGAGCTTAAGTGCACACAACTACTGCCTAAGGCTCAGCTCCAGACGCATTTGAGACCTCTATGAGACACCCCAGTGGAGGCCTGGTCAGGGCAGTCTGTAGAGGGAGCTGTCTTGAACTCCTTTTAGACCAAATAGGCACTGGAATATAGCAATTCCTTTTCTTTTTCTTTTTGTCATGGAGTCTTGCTCTGTCTCCCAGGCTGGAGTGCAGTGGCATGATCTTGTCTCACTGTAACCTCCACACCCCAGGTTCAAACGATTCTTCTGCCTCAGCCTCCCGAGTAGCTGGGACTACAGGCATCCTCCACCATGCCTAGCTAATTTTTGTATTTTTAGTAGAGACAGGGTTTCACCATGTTGGCCAGGCTGGTCTTGAACTCCCGACCTCAGGCAGTCCACCTGCTTCGACCTCCCAAAGTGCTGGGATTACAGGCATGAGTCACCACACCCAGCCCTAATTCCTTAAATTGCCCATAGGGCCCTATATCATGCATCCCCAACAGGGGCAATACTGCCCCCAAGGATTTATTCTTGCAGGACAAAGCATCTTACTCTTTTTACTGTGTATATAGACTAAGAAAGAATAGCAGTAGACACCCAGAGTACCTATGGAATTAAAATTTCATGGAGGGGTAATGATAACTGCAGGTTGAGAAACGCCACCCTGGGTGACGGGGTCTGCGCTCCCGTCTGTCTCTAGCTCGTGCCCCTCACTCTTCTCCCTATGGCCGGGTGGCCTCTTCTCTCTTTAACTCAAGCTCAGACCGCTCCTCAGAAAGCCCATCCCTTCCTGATTGCTGCAGCTACAATGGCCTCTTCCCTCTCTGGCCCCACCCCCTACTTGATTGTTTTGAGCCCTTACTCTTTACAGCCCTATGATGTATTTAGTCATTTACTTGTTTATTGTCTGTCTTCCCTGCTGGAATGTAACTTCCACAAGAAAAGACTGTCTTAATTCCTGACACAATCCCCAGCCCTGAGCAATGCCTGGCACACAGAGTGTCTGATGCATAATTGGTGATTGAATAAAACAGTGAATGAAAGAAAGATAGCACTCCAGCCTGCGGGAGGGAGGTACCTGGGTTTCGAAGTGAAATGAGTGGCTCAGGTTTGTAATCCCAGCACTTTAGGAGGTCTATGTGGGCGGATCACTTGAGGTCAGGAGTTTGAGACCAGCCTGGCCAACATGGTGAAATCCCACCTCTACTAAAAATAAAAAAATTATTTGGGTGTGCTGGCAGGCACCTGTAATTCCAGCTACTTACGAAGTTGAGGCACAAGAATTGCCTGAACCTGGAAGGTGGAGGTTGTCGTGAGCTGAGATCATGCCAATACACTCCAGTGTAGGCAACAGTGCAAGATTTAGTCTCAAAAAACAAATAAAAATAAAAACAACAACAACAACAAAAAAACCAAAGTGAAAGCAGACACAGACCTTTAAGAAAAAGGTCTCCAGGACGGTGTGACCCTCCATATCCCCTCATTCAGGGTGCTGTTGTCTCTGTATGGTTTCTCAGACTAACCCCAGGCTGGTCCCATCCCCCTTTCAGAGCTGTCACTGATTCAACAAGACCGGGGCTTGATACTCTGGTCTCCTTTAAGACATCCTTGGCTCACGTTTACTTCCCAGAAGATTTCATGGAGGCAAGGAAGCCAACACCCAACAGTGCGGCTCCTGGCACTGTGCTGGGAGCACAATTTGGAGATGGTGCCACTTCCGTGGCTCCAGTGGCATGAAGATCTTTTGGCAGCCTAGGGCCAGACAACAGAGCTCCACACTGCCTGGGTACTTCCTTCCTGGGGCCCTGAGCTCCAGAAGCTTCATCAGTCCCTACCCTAAAGTCCCAGAGACAAAGACAGAACACCATTTCATCAGCCACTTCTTCCTCTGGGAGTTTTCATTGCAACACCCTCTGCACATCACCCCTCAGGGAGGAAACGAATGCCCAGGCAGGCAGAGCTGTGAGGCGACAGGGGTGTCTGGGAATCCCCTGCACGCTGCGGGGATAGAGGTTCTCTGGGAATCGTGTGGCCTCCCTTGCTGCAGTGGGACCATCTGGCCAGGAGCCTGTGAGGCCCTGACTCCACACCAGGGCAGGACCAGTGTTTGTTTTAGATAAAACCAGACTCCATTCAGACAGTCACAGGCCTCAGGAGCCCCATCCTGTGCTGGGGGGAAAGGGGTGCTGATAAAGGAGGTGCCTTGCTCTACAGAACACAAATAGTTCCACCACCACCGTGCACCGTGTCTACGGCAGGCCACCCTGGTCCCCTGAGGGGATATCACATCCCATTTCAGAGACAAGGAAAATGAGGCCCAGGGAGGTGAAGAAACTGGCCTACCAAGGCAAAGCTTACGAGCCTTCCTGAGAAAGTGAACTGCCTCCTCTGTAGACAGGCACGGGCATGGCTGTGCGTGCATCTTGCCCTAATGATTTCCACAGTGGCTGTTATCGCACTCCATTTAGAGGCAAGAGGTTGGGTCCAAGGTTGCAAGAGTGGCTGAGGCCAGGACTGGAGCCTAAGCCTTTTCTGCTTTCCTATCCTTTCCGGCAGGTTGACTCAGGAAACCAGAGATAAACCCGAGGCAGCCCAGCTGCCCCTAAGAAGCCCTGGACACTCCCTCCCATCCTCACATCATTGAATCAATGCTATAATTTGAATGTCTATGTCCCCTCCAAAATTAACGTTGAAACTTAATCCTTAATGCAACAGCTTTAAGAGGTGGGGCCTTTACGAAGTGATGAGGCCATGAGGCCCTCATGAATGGATTAGCATCTTATGAAAGGGCTTGAGGGGGCCAGTTCCCCCCTCTTCTGTCCCTTATGCCATGTGAGGACACAGTTCATGCTGCCATCTCAGAAGCAGAGAGCAACCCTTAACAGAGACACTGAACGAGCCTGTGCCTTGATCTTGGACTTCACAGCCTCCAGAACAGTGAGAAATAAATTCCTGTTGTTCATGAATTATCCAGTGTATTAGTCTCTGTTTTCATGGTTCTGATAAAGACATACCCAAGACTGGGCAATTTACAAAAGAAAGAGGTTTGATGGACTCACAGTTCCACATGGCTGGGGAGGCCTCACAATCATGGTGGAAGGCAAGAAGGAGCAAGTCACATCTTACATGGATTGCCAACAGGCAAAGAGAGAGAGGCTGTGCAGGGGAAACTCCCATTTTTTTTTTTTTTTTTTGAGACAGAGTTTCGCTCTTGTTACCCAGGCTGGAGTGCAATGGCGCGATCTCGGCTCACCACAACCTCCGCCTCCTGGGTTCAAGCAATTCTCCTGCCTCAGCCTCCTGAGTAGCTGGGACTACAGGCACGTGCCACCATGCCCAGCTAATTTTTCTATTTTTTTAGTAGAGACGGGGTTTCACCATGTTGACCAGGAGGGTCTCGATCTCTTGACCTCGTGATCCACCCGCCTCGGCCTCCCAAAGTGCTGGGATGACAGGCTTGAGCCACTGCGCCCGGCGGAAACTCCCATTTTTAAAACCATCACATCTTGTGAGACTTACTCACTATCACGAGAACAGTATGGGAAAGACCCACCCCCATGATTCAATTACCTCCCACCGGGTTCTTCCCACAAAATGTGGTAATTGTGGGAGTTATAATTCAAGACGAGATTTAGGTGGGGACACAGCCGCATCGTATCATCCAGTCTGTAGTATTTTGTTACATTAGCACAAACAGACTAAGAATCAATCAGTCCATGTAACCATTCCCTCAAACGGGAAGGCAGCACCTGCTCCTGTAGACACCATACCAGACAGAAAGCAGCTGCAATGCAGATCCTGTCCATAGATGCTTCCTTCCAATATGCACAGGAAGACGAAACTCAATTAGACAGCAGATATTGGGAAAACATGTCAAAATGAAAATATGAGAGATGTCACAGGGTGACACGATTAACTGCCAAATCACTGACATGGACACATTTAATGCTATTGGAATATTTTGTGTGTATTTCCCAGGGAGACTGGTGTTGGGGTAACAAGGAAGGAAGGCAGATTGCTAGTTTTTCCTTTATGGAATCTGTGTTGCTTGAATTGTCACAATAAGCATGCACTGATTTTTTTGTATGCATTCATCTTATAGTATAAAATATAGCAAAGCCAACATGACAGGTACACACAACGTAATTGTAGCTCAAGCCTAGAGAGACCCTTTGGTAGCCATGGAATGCAATGGAGGAAGCAGGTTTGGGAAAAGTCTTGGAGTCTTTGGAGGGGGTGGTGTAGGCACTCTAGCAGGTGGAATAATCTGAGCTTCGAGTAAGTTGGAAAGTTCAAGGCAGGGCCAAGTCTAAGTGCAGAAGGGCCTGGCTGTTTCCTTCCTCTGATGAAGTGAGGCCACCCATTCTCGTCTCTTCAAAACCTACAAGGACAGCCCACACTGGTCACTTGGGGGAGTGGCAGAGCGTGGTGCGAGGCATCTGTGTGTCCTGCAGCTGAGGTCACCATCCCCAGCTGGAAGACTGCCAGGTCATGCCACGGTGGCACGAGGCCTAGTTAGGCCCACCTGCTACAGATCTGCCTGGATTTCCTCTGAGGGGGCTAGCATGAATTCACCTGGCAGAGAAATGCATGGCTTGCCCAAGGTCACACAAGCAGATGGTAATAGCTATCCTGCCGGACAGGCTGATGCAATCCACACTGACGCTCTGACTGTCCCTCTTCCCCTCTCTGCCTAGAGGGAAGCCCTCCCCTCAGCAGGTTGGAGTGGCCTGGGCACCCCCGGCTTGTTCCCATGCCCATCAGCTCTGGCTCCCTTCCAAGGCCTGCTGGCTGACCCCTTTGTCGTGGGCCTGGCCTTAAGCTCAAGAATGCACTGGCCCACACACTTGCATTTTTTTGTCACCCACTCACTTGCCATCTGCCCCTTCAGGAGCTTCCACGTATCAAAACCCCAGGTATCAAGGCCCACCGGTGAGGGGCTGTTTCTAGATCAGTTCTAAGGAGTGAGCCTTGGGGGAGAGGACCCCAGGACAGGGCCTTCTGGGGAAGCCCCTGGTCAGTATGACAGAGGGTGACCCCAGCTTCTGTGTTCATCAGACCTGGGCTGGGGCTCGGCTGGCCTGGCCTGAGAGCTCAGGGAAACAGCCACTGGGGAAAGGAGGCAGGAGAACCACGCTTCTTGGCTGCTCTCCCCACAAGCAGTGCCAAAGCAGGGTCTCTCCCTGGTGAATCTGACAGTGGAGTGAGTAGAGAAAGAACATAGGCTTCGAAGCCCTACAGCTCTGGGTCTAATCCCAGCCTCACCCTTTCCTGGGAAATACATTTCCTTCATATTCATGAGTCTCATCTGTAAAATAGGCAAATACAGCCTACTCCATGAGTTCACCATGACAAAGAAATAATCCAAATGAAATACTCAGCGTGTCATCACTGTACTCTGCGCCTCCTTCCTGATAACTGGGCCCACACCAGTGCTTCTCTAAGACATAAATAAGCAACAGTGACTCTGCTCTTTGACTATTCAATTAACCCTTAGAGCAGCCCTACTAATGATCTAAGTTTGAGTTAGTTCCCACTTTACAGGTGATGAGCCAAGGACCTAGAAATCTGGGTGACTGCTCTGCAGTCATACAGCATGTTTGTAAGACGTCTGGGTTGGAACTCACCTAACACCACCAGGAGGGCAGCTGTGCCTTGCCGAGCACCTATTAGGTGCCAGGCTCTGAGCTGAGCACTTTGAACCACCCCAGGCAAGTCAACACTCATAGTAACCGGATGTGTTAGGAGGCATCATTATCCCTATTGTACAGATAATGAAACTAAGTGGGAGAGAAGTCAGGTCACTTGTCCAAGGCCACACAGGTGATAAGCAGCTAGCGCACCAGGACTGCTTGACTTCAAAACTCTGCGGCCTGGCCTCCTGGTATCACCAGACCGTGGCCTCGGAGTCAGGGTTAAATGCATGATTCTGGCTGTTCCATGCCCCATTCGGTGCAGCTCCCCACCCACGGCTTGACCCTCAGGGACAATGGGGATGGACTCAATCTTGGCCCAGACCTAAGGCTCTTCCAATGAGAGCCAGCCCCAGAACCAGTGGGATCAGAACCCACACGATACCCAAGAGCCCATTCTAGACCTAACTGGGAAGTCAGAGGGCCTGTCCACTCTGCTGCCTCCTCCCCTCTAAATGCTAACTGCTCCCCAGAGCGTGAGCCCCTCTCCATTTTGGACTGGTGGTATGTCCTTGACAAAGTCACTTAACTTCCAGGATCCTCAGCTTCTGCATCTATAAAATGGGAACAACAATCCCGAAGTCTGGTGTTGTGAGGAATAAGGAGGCAGCGGCTCTAAAGAGCCTGGTATGGTGCACAGAACATGGTAGATGCCAGTGTCTCTCCCTCCTTCAGGCCCCCAGGCTCTGCACTCCCTGCAGGTTCTTGCAGACACTGTGGAAAGGGGGCTATGTCTGTCCCTTGTACCTGAAGGAGGTGGTGTGGGACAGGGGAAAGAGCACATGACCAGGCGTCAGGGAAGTTCCAGCTCTGCCACTCACCAGCCTATCACAAGGACCTCTCCAGACCTCGCTTTCCTCATCTACCAATGGAATGAACCACACCTTCCCAGCTTCCATCCTGCAGGATCCAATGGGATGGCGTCTACCAAACAGCTCTGTAACTTATCAAGCGCTGTGTAAAGGTCAAGGGTGAATAATAAGAGTAACATCAATACAAACACCACATGCCAGGGCTAGGCATGGTTTAAATACATTTAAATGTATTTCCCATTTAATTTTCAAAATTCAGAGGAGGACTTGTTCCCACTGTACTAACAAGAAAACAAGCCAGGGAGGTTATGTAATTTACCCAAGACCTTGTAGTAAGTGGCAGAGTCAGGATTTGAACCCAGGTTCTGGTGACTCTGAAGCAGAGGGACCAACCCACCTTGTTATACTACCTGGACTATGTGCCCTGCCAAGCCCCCGGCTGTGACGTCAGGCGCTGGAGAAGGGATGTCCTCGATTTCCAGTCTTGCAATGACAGACATGTTTGCCTTTTAAGCATCTAGTTCTAAAATGAAAGCCTGCATTATCCCCTTTCAAGGGCACTTTGGTGGCATAAGGCAGGCAGGGGGACATCTCAGGTTGGGGCTTCAACCTGAGCCTCAACCCCACCTCAATACACACCACCCTGCTGTCATACTCGGGGAGTCAGGCCGAAGACAGCTGCTACTGCTTCAGGAGCTGCGGGGGACCAGGAGAAAGGGCAGGTGTGTCTTACCTAGCAGTGGCTCTGCCCTGTGGCGCTTGGGCAGGAAAGAAAGCAAAGGTCTCTTTCACGTGGTTTGTCTACTTTCCCTGTAATCTAAAAGACTCAGTTGCCTTAAATAGGTAATTGTCCATTTAGAATCATTTCCTATCTCTTAAGCTTTCTGTCCCTTTGAGATTTGTCCCCTTTTGGGCAAACTGTACCTACCTTTAAATATCTTAAAGGTTTTTTATAAGTATTTGTCGGATCTAAGTTCTGTTGCTGATGGCAAAATTGACTGGCTTTTCAGAATCCAGCCTCTCCCAGCATTTAGGATCCCAGGATGGAGCAGGGGATAGCAGGAAAGGGAGATGGCCATGGTCCTGACTGTGGAGGGTTCAGGTGAGCAGCTCTATGGTACAGTGTGAGTGTTGTGATTTCATACTGGAGGAGGAGCCCAATGGGCAGATGGGAATTCAACAAACATTAACTAGGGATACAGCTGCAAACAAGACAGACGTGGGACTCTAATCTGAGGATAAAACCATCAACATGGGGGTGAACTAGAGGTGCCGAAGGCCTAGTGAAATACAAAGAGAACTCTGACCAGATGGCTTATCATGCAAGCCTGATCACCGTGAGGCCAAGGATGATTCCCGCCTCACTGAATAACTAACTCTCTGATAAGCTGTTGTTAGAACTTACACTGGATCACAACCCTGGAATCTCATCTGGTGTGTTCAGCCTCCATCCCTTTTGCTCACAACTTTCAAAACTCACAGTTAACACTAGTCAAAAGCTTTGCCAAACTTGAAGCCACAAAAGCAACAACCACAGCCCCAGTTTTGATGCACACCCTACGTGCCACACACACATTACTAATGCTCTACACATGTGCTCTCTAGTTCTCAAAACTCTGCAGCTTGGGTCTTATTAGTCTCATTTTACAGATGAAGAAACTGAGGTTCAGAGGTATGTGACTTACTCAGGATCATACAATGAGTGAGCGCAGACATTCTAACTCAGCTTCACCTACTCCCAAGTCTAGGGTCTTCCATTCTGCCAAGCTCCTCTTCTTTTATTTTTTAGACAGAGTCTTACTCTGTTGCCCAGGCTGGAGTACAGTGGCATGATCTCAGCTCACTGCAACCTCCACCTCCCAGGTTCAAGTGATTCTCCTGCCTCAGCCTCCTGAGTAGTTGGGACTACAGGCGCATGCCACCACACCTAGCTAATTTTTGTATTTTTAGTAGAGATGGGGTTTTGCCATGCTGGGCAGGCTGATCTTGAACTCTTGGCCTCAAGTGATCCACCCCACCTCGGCCTCTCAAAGTGCTGGGATTATAGGTGTGAGCCACCATGCCCGTTCTGTCAAGCTCCTCTTTTAACCAGGCATGGTTAGGAAGGTCCAGATGACAGCTCCTCTCTGTGGCCCATTCATTGGTCTCCATGCTGGGTGCTTACCGAGGAGGTGCTTGATAATCGCCTGGTTGTGTTCCCAGAGGTTGCTGAAGGTCCCCCAGCGTGAATGGCCATCAGGGACTGGGTTGGCCTTGATCCAGCCCCCACAGGCGTAGCTGAAGAAGTCCTGGCAGGGGTCCACTGTGGGGTCCATGGAGCTCAAGATGGAGCTGGTCACTGAGACACAGGCTTCGCTCAGGCACACAGAGGGGGATCCTGGAGGGGTCAAGGACAAGAGCCAGTGAAGGGCAGGCAGGAAAGAGGCAGGGAGGGCAGAGAAGGTGGCTTAGAGACCAGGAGGCACATGTCCCAGCTCGGCCCTGACCACACAGATTTGGAATTAGACACCCGCAGAGAAATGATTTCTGCTCATTTACAATTTGCTGGCTTATAACACAAGGCTTCCACTCAGCTGTCTAAAATCCCTCCCGTGGCTAAAAGGTCCCCAGAACCCAGGTGTTTCTCTTAATCAACCTTTCCCTCCATAAATATTCATTGACTCTTCATTATTCCCTGATGCTCAACAAATTTATTCATTCATGCATGCATTCATTTATTCAGCAAGATAATGACTATCTTCCAGGTTCTTTGCTGAGGATGGAGTGCATGTGTGAGCCTGTGCGTGTGCCTGTGTGCAAGTGTGTGCCCATGCGTGTGTGTGTGTAGGGTACTGGGGTACTGGGCATAAAAAGGCAGAGTCCTTTAATCCAGGAGCTAACAATTCAGTTGGAGATATACAAAAAAATCAAAAGGCAACAGTAGGAAAAATGTCTGTCCTTCTTTCTACAAAAATAAATGAACGTTTACTATGTGCCAAGAGGGTGATGCCAACGACATGGGTGACGGGGCACAGAAAGAAGGAAAGCTTATTAGGAACAGAAGGAGGAAATATGAATTCACTCCTACCTACAAGTGGGAGAGTGAGTGATCTCAAGGAATCCTCAAAAACCCAAAGGCTGAACAACCCTGAACAAACTCTGGTTTGCCAGAGACAAGAGGAAAGGGCTGGATCCCTGCCTCAAGGTTGGGGGCTGAGCTCTCCCAAAGGACCTAAAGCCTGGGTGGCCTGCGCAGAGGCCTGGCCTACAGCAGCAAAACAAAGCTGACTGTGCAGGCCCGAAAATCACAGGTCCAGCCCAATTGTCCATCCACCCAGGCTGTGCTGACGACCAAAGGGACTTCATTGAACACGGCCCTGCACTGGGCCCTTTGCACGCATTCAGGATCTCATTTACTCATTACAGCTACTAGATGCAGCCATCATGTCCCTGGTTAAAGATGAGGAAACTGAGGGAATGAACGGGACAAGGCCACCCAGCTGTGTGGGAGGGCGGAGGGCTGAGAGCTGGGCCCAGGCCTGTCTCAGTCTAGCCATGTCAAGGCTGTGCTTTTCTGCTTTCCTTCTCCACTTCTTTGCCAGTCATACCAGGGGCTGGTGTGGCCTGACCGCTGAGATCCATTTCCCTACCACACAGGGAGGCAGTGAGGCAGGGTTGGAGGCTGCTAGACATGGGTTCAATCCAGCTTTCTACTTCTGCCAGTGGGGGTTTTGGGCAAGTGACCTCACCTCTCCATGCCTCAGTTTCTCTATCTAAAAGTTAGGAAGAAAGGTAAGACCAATTTCACAGTGATGATGGCCATGGCTGCACATGGAGGCTCAGCTTCCTCAGGTCACAGGGTCTGAAGTTCCAGGCCAGTGTTTAGAGAACAGCAAAGAACACACAGGCCAGCAGGGACAGTGTTCACCTAACTCATGAATGTAAGGCCAGCGGGCAGGGGTTCACTTGTGGGCTCATTAACATATGATGACAAACACAAAGTCCTTCAGATGGGTGGCTGACAAAGGGCTCAGCACAGCTGCACAACAGCAGGAAAATCAGGGTGATCTGACTTTGAGATAATTATACAACAATTAAAAATTATTGTTCACAGCTGAGAGGTGTCCCATAAAAAAATTATGTAGCGATTACACATGAAAACAGAGAAAGGAAATGGTGGGTTTGATGGTGCCATTTTAAATACTTCTAAATCAAATCATCTTAATTATAGTTGCATGCTCTGCTCCCAAACTCGGGGTGGGGGTGCACCAGAATCTTTATGGGACAGGAGAGAATGTCTATGTAGGTTGAAAGAGCTTGTTGAGTATTACGGTATAACTCCATATTTGGAGAAGGAAAAGAATACCTATTGTTTTCATACATCAAACCACAGGAAGGAAAACTTTACAATATCTCGGCTGGTGGAGATGCCCAGGAGACAGGCTGAGAGAGTGAGCCTAATGCAGGAAGACACGTCAGAATCTCCGTGTATGTGTCCGTGTGTGAGACAGACAGACTGATTAATTAACTGATTAAGGTTTTTGCTGTTATCATACAGGGACTTAAAAACAAAGCAAGAAGCTACTCCCAGAAGTCAGTCTCAGAGGCCAGGCACAGTGGCTCATGCCTGTAATCCTAGCACTTTGGGAGGCCGAGGTGGGTGGATCAGCTGAGGTCAGGAGTTCAAGACCAGCCTGGCCAACATGGTGGAACCCTGTCTCTACTACAAATACAAAAATTAGCCAGGCATGATGGCGGGCGCCTGTAATCCCAGCTACTTGGGAGGCTGAGGCAGGAGAATCTTTGAACCCGGGAGGTGGAGGTTGCAGTGAGCCGAGATTGCCACTGAACTCCAGCCTGGGTGACAAGAGTGAGACTCCGTCTCAAAAAAAAAAAAAAAAAGTCAGTCTCAGAGGTTTGAGTTCTTCACTAAGTGCCTCCTTTGCTGGACACTGGGCAGGAACCTGCGAGGTGCTTAAGCAGCAATGGCTTTATGATTTAACTATTCAATGGTTTACAGAAACTGCATGAAGTATTCCTGGCCCAGGAGGTGCTTCATGCATTTTGACGACTTAATGGTTTCCAGGCCCCCTCATCTAAGGCCCCATCTCCTTAGGGAAACTTTCTCAGATCCCCTCTGTTCTGTGTCCCTCAGTGGGCTGGGTGCCTGCAATTCTAGCACAGACTGTGCTATGTCATAGCCAGCTCCTTGTCCACCTCTCCCAGTAGAATGTGAATTTGAAGGCAGGTCAGTATCTTATGTGCTTTTATATTCCCATTGCCTAGCATTGTATTTGGCAACTAGCAGCTGTTCAGTAAGTGCTTTTTTTTGGAGACAGAGTTTTTGCTCTCTTGCCTAGGCTGGAGTGCAATGGCGCAATCTTGGCTCACTGCAACCTCTGCCTCCTGGGTTCAAGCGATTCTCCTGCCGCAGCCTCCCTAGTAGGTGGGATCACAGGAACTCGCCAACATATCTGGCTAAATTTTGTATTTTTAGTAGAGATGAGGTTTCGCCTTGTTGGCCAGGTTTGTCTCGAACTCTTGACCTCAGGTGATCCACCCCCCTCAGCCTCCCGAAGTGCTGGCACTACAGGCATAAGCCACCACACCTGGCCTCAATACGTGTTTTGAATAAACAATCAAATGAATGAAAGACCTTATTCAGTACTTGTTCACCACCTGCAGAGGCAGCAAATATTTCTTTTCTTTGGGACACGCACAATCAATTGAGAAGGCAGGAACAGATCCTAGATTTAATTTACAGACACTCATCTGGAGAGTTCCTGGTCTCAAAACTGTGTAGCATGCTTTCTTTAAAATATGTTACTGGAAAGAAAATGTATTGTTTGTTTTGCTGCCTCTGTTTGCAAAGCACCAGCATGTTTCTGGAAAGGGAAGCGCAGTAGAAAGATAAGTAAAAATATACTAAGTGCCCAGACATTCCCAGAGGCTAGCCTTTCAAAATCATCAGAGGATTTGCATTTTTATTTTATTTTATTTTATTTTACTTTATTTTCTTTTAGACAGAGTCTTGCTCTGTTGCCCAGGCTGGAGTACAGTGGCGCAATCTCAGCCCACTGTAACCTCTGCCTCCCAGGTTCAAGCAACTCTCCTGCCTCAGCCTCCCAGACACGCACCACCATGCCTGGCTAATTTTTATATTTTTAGTAGAGACGGGGTTTTGTCATATTCATTAGGCTGGTCTCAAACTCTTGACTCAGGTGATCTGCCTACCTCAGCCTCCCAAAGTGCTAAGATTACAGGCATGAGCCACTGCATCCAGCCAGAAGATTTGCTTTGACTGGCTGGATGTTTGCTCAGACATGGCCAGCATGGGCACCTGTTCCTGAGTAACGAGGTTACTGTCAATATCTGGGGTGGCCACTGCTTTCCCAGGTGGCTCAGAGGTCACCTGATCCTCTGCCCAGCTCTATTCCAGGTGAAGAATGTTCCTCTCCCAGGTCCAGGCTGCAGAAAACCCTTCGGAGACCCTGAGAGGGACACAACAGAGGCAGAAGCAGGATTTCTCCCAAGGGGCCCCACCGGGCAATAACAACAGAAATGTTTTGGGTCTGATCATCAGGAGCTGGCCCTTC
This sequence comes from Alouatta palliata, assembly GCA_004027835.1. Taxonomy (NCBI): domain Eukaryota; kingdom Metazoa; phylum Chordata; class Mammalia; order Primates; family Atelidae; genus Alouatta; species Alouatta palliata. Next base: position 120,117 of record PVKV010002655.1, on the reverse strand, counting down.
TCCTGGTTTCCAGTGAAGACATATCTTGGAACTCCCAGGGACAGTCTCAGGGCAACACTGGCTGCTGGAGTCTGGCCTGCTCCCGCTGCTCTGAGCCAAGAGCTGTGCAGATGGAGCTGGCCAGGGCCCACACTGACCCGCAGGCGGTTCTGAACAACAGCTGATTCAGGATGAGGCGAGAAGGCAGTGGTAGGAGAGGATAATGAGCTTGTGTCCTGTTGGTAGAGGAGGCACACACACACACACACACACACACCAGGACACAATCACACAACACACACACTCAGCAGAAAAAGGCTGTTCTCAGCTTGATCTTCCTTCTTACCCCTTTGTTCATTCAAACATTATTCATTTTACTATCTGCACACCTATGGCATAGGCACTATGCTAAGCACACTCGGTTAAGGGCCTGAAAACGAGTCATTAATTAATCAAATATGCATTAAGCACCTGCTGAGCCAGGCACATTTGGTAAAACACCTATAAACCATTAGATAGTCAGTTAACTAATCAAGCAATTAGTTCTTAAGTACAACCTATGTTTGTGGAATGAGTGAATACCTATGTGCCTAACCCAGGAGGGATGGAAGAACAACTCAGATGAAGTCCCTGCTCTTTTCTAGGTCCCCAAGTCTCCTCCACCCCAGCGCAGTGTGGCCACCCTCGCGGGCCAGCAATTTCATAGCAGGGAAGGTTCAATGCAGCCTGGAGGGGAGGTTCCCAGATCCCGTGAACGCTCCTAATCTCATAGGGTGAGTGACTAAGTCAGTGGGTGGACACTGAGCAGAGGCCCCAGAGGCTGCTCAGCCAGGTGAAACATCTCCCATCAGAAGAACAGATGTTGGGGCACAGGGAACTGAGAGATCCTGGAGTTGGCTAATTCCCCATCCTCATTTCTAACTTGGATCCAGCCTTTCCAACTTTGTAAGTGTTTACTGAGCATCAACTCTGTGTGAGGCACCTGGCTGGATCGGCTCAGTTGGACACAGAGAACCAGTCTCAGTCCCTATGCAGGATCAGAGGGGTGCAACTGTATCACCATTCAAAGTGGGACAGACAAAGGCATCTACCAAGGAACACAAAGGGCAGCTGGATCCCGGAAGGGCAGCTCTCCCGGGGGTGCTAATGTGCTCTGGAGCATACCAGGATTACAAAGGGAGGTGGAGCCTGGGCTGGAGCCCAGTAGCCTGTGGGTGAATTCCAACCTCTGAATTCAAGCGCCCACTCAATCCCCCATTAGCCACATAACCTTGAGCAAGTCACTCCACCTCAGTGCCTCAGTTTCCTAATATAGAAAGGGGGCCAAAAGTAACCACACCTCACAGGGCTGTCTCGAGGAGGAAATGAGAAGCTAGGGGTGCGGTATTTGGTCTGAGGAACAAATTCAGTAAACAGAGGGCACTACTGTTACTTTACTGGAACTAGAGATGGCAGACGATGTAGCCTATGTGTGTAATTACCCCACATCCCAGCAGCAACAGCACCCAGAGCTAAGGCTGAAGAAATCCAGCTACGTGACATGTTATCTCTAGTCCCAGAGCCATCCCCCCCTTGAGCACTGTTTTCCCATTTAAATTCGAGAAGACATGGGCTGAGAGAGTAAGTGACTTGTCCAAGGTCACACAGCCAGTAAGTTGCTAGGATGCGGACTCAAGTGTGAGAACTTTATACCACCCACGCTGCCCACTTCCCAGGTCTTGGCCCATCTCAGCACCCAGACGCCCCATGACTGGCTCCCTCCTTAGCCTCAGAAGCCTGTCCGGGCTTAAGCAGGGAAGCCTCCCTTGCCCAAGTTGACAGAGCCGGGGGGGCCAGGAGTCAGTCAAGCCCACTATGCAACACAGAGGCACCTACTTGTCTGGTACTGGATGCCCAGTGCTGCCAAGCAGGCCACCAGTCCTGCCGCCAGAAGTGCCACCAGCACCACCAGCCGCTTCTCCACCGGGGTCCGTGCAGCCCAGCACCTCTGGCCACTCCGGGGGCTATGGAAGTTCACCTGCAGGGAAGAAGGCAGGAGGGGTGGGGAAGATGTGAGCCCCGAGCCCCACTTCCCCAGGACGAAGGGGCTCCACTGTAGGGCCAGGCCCTGGGGAGGCATCAGGGTCGCCTCCTATCTCAGGGGTGGTCTGGTTCCCACAGATTCAGCCCTAATCCAGGAAAGGAACCACCACCCTGCTTAGCTGCTCGGATCTGCTCCCAGACATCAGAGAGTCAAGCAGCTTGGCCCAGATAGGCTTGTGTTTCTTTGTGTCACTCGATATGAGTGGAAGGAAAAAACTACAGCTTTTCCCTGTTTCTCCAGTGAGGAGTTCAAAAGAGCAGGATGTTTGGACTTGCAGGCATCCAGTGAGCACCCAGCTGGGCTCTCTGCAGAACCCCCACATCAGTGGGGTCAGGGACAGGATGACACAGCCACGGCTCACGCTTCCCAGAAGCATGGACATCCTTAGCTCATTCAACCCTCGCAATCCCACTCGAGCTGCCTTGTTACTTCTCTTTTTATGAGTGAGGAAACTGAGGTCCAGAGAGGTGACACCTTGGCTTCTCATCACCCAGCTGAATGGGGTCAGCTGGGATTAGAACCCAAAGCTGTTGAGGCCCGAGCCCACTAGTGGGTCAGAGGTGGGTCCTGGGAGATGTTGGCGGAGATGAAAGGAGAAATAGCTCCATTCAGGTCCTGAAAGGGAGGAAAAATGCCTCCAGCCTAACAGTCTAGCTAAACAGGAAGGGAGGCACAATGAAAGGAAGTGCAGGGTGTGGCAGGGCCCTCCCTGCCCAAGGAGGGACACACTGGCTAGCAGCACTCAAGGCCGTCAGTCCAGGCCTCTCACACCCAAGGCAGCTTGGGGTTCCCCTCTGTTCCAAGAGGTGCTTCCTGAAAAAGCCACAGCCGCAGGACAGGAAGGGTTTCCCGAAAGTAGGGTGACATGTGTTCAGTGATACTGTGTCATGTGCTAACAGCTGAGCACCAACTCAGGGCCATGCTGGAAATACACAGCCCAGCAGGGAGGCAGATAAACATACAGACTGGGGTGGGCAGGGGTTCAATTAGGGCGGGCTTCCTGGAAGGGGTGATGTCTGGCCTGGATCGGTCAGAATAAGTAGGAGCTTGCCAGATAAGAGGGAATGGAAGTGGAGAGGAGAGGAGGGCCTAGATCCTAACGGGCACAGTAAGCCAGGTTAAGGAGCCAGGACTTCCTCTTGAGGGCTGGAGCGACATGATTAGATTTTCCCTTTGGGAAGGGCAGGGTAGAGGGAGCCAGGCTCACCAGGAAGAAGGGGAAGCTGCCAGGGAAGATGAGGAGCCTCAGACTCTGAGCTGCAAGTGCCCCACCAACAGCTTGAGGGGTGTCCCTGGTGCCAGTTCAGGGCCCTGAGAGAGTCCTACCCTGCCTGACTAGAGGATCTGAAGTGTGTCACTTGAGGGAGAGGCACCAAGCATCCACGTGGCCATGGTCAGTTATTTACTGGGCAGGAACTGTCTGGGAATTGATACACCAGAGATGGAGGAAAACAAGCACTTTCTGTGGGGAAAAAAAATTGGGTTCCAAAACTGAGAAAAGGGGCCGGACAAGGTGGCTCACACCTGAGGTCCCACCACTTTGGGAGCCCAAGGTGGGCGGATCACCTAAAGTCAGGTGTTCAAGAACAGCCTGGCCAACGTAGCGAAACCCCATCTCTACAAAAATTTAGCTGGGCGTGGTGGCGTGTGCCTATAATCCCAGCTACTCAGGAGGCTGAGGCAGGAGAATCACTTGAACCCGGGAGGCAGAGGTTGCAGTGAGCCGAGATTGCACCACTATACTCCAGCCTGGGCAAAAGACCGAGACTCTGTCTCAAAAACAAAAACAAAAACAAAACAAAACCCAAAAAAACTTATCAAAGGAACTTGGGGCTTAGAGACACTTCCGTGGAAGCCCAAGAGGCTCAGACACTGAGGCAGGTGGGTCAGGCAGAGGGAGGGATGCCGCTGCTGAAATCCCTCATCTCTTTTAAAAAAGTGAGCAATGAAAGTTTCAGACCACGCTACCTTCATTCATTAAAACTTCAGGCAGTGAGGGCCTGGCACAGAGAAAGAGAGACAGCCTGGTGTGATGCTGACCTGTACACTGTACTCAAAAGTTTACAAAGTGCTTTTTCAGAGTAATCAGTTATCTCACGCACTTCACCTTGGTCACTGGTATTCAGAGAGGTCCCAAGAGCATGAAGCAGGGACTGCCTCACCTAGGGACACCGACGCACGTGTCCTGCTGCCCCGAATCTGTTTCATCCTTCCTCCTTTAGGCCTCTCACGCCCCCATGATCATGGCTCAGCCCACAGGGCACAAGGAGGCCATGAGACCTTGGTTTAAGAGGTATCCCTCAGCCAGGCATGGTGGTTCATGACTATAATCCCAACACTTTGGGAGGCTGAGGCAGGAGGATGGCTTGAGCCCAGGAGTTCAAGACCAGCCTGGGCAACATAGTCAGACCCGATCTCTAAAAAAAAGAAAATAAATAAAATTAGCTAGGCATGGTGGCATGCACCTGTAGTCCTAGCTACTTGGGAGGCTGAGGCAGGAGGATCACTTCAGCCCAGGTGGAGGCTGCAGTGAGCCATGTCTGTGCCCCTGCCCTCTAGCCTGGGCAACAGAGCAAGACCTTATCTTAAAAAAGAAAAAAAGAGGCCAGGCACAGTGGTTCACAACTGTAATCCAAGCATTTTGCGAGGCTGAAGTGGGAGGATCACCTGAGGTTGGGAGTTTGAGACCAACCTGGCCAACATGGTGGAACCGTTCTCTACCAAAAATACAAAAAATTAGCCAGGCATGGTGGCAGTCACCTATAATCCCAGCTCCTAGGGAAGATGAGGCAGGAGAATCACTTGAACCTGGGAGGTGGAGGCTGCAATGAGCTGAGATGGCATCACTACACTCCAGCCTGGATGACAGAGCTAGACCCTGTCTTGAAAACAAAAAAAAGAAAGAAAAGAGGTACCCCTGTGCCTGGTGCCTCCTCCAGGGAGTCAAGGGACATAGCCACCAGGCTTGGGGTGCAGGGAAATCTCACCTTATCTGGACAGATAAATGTCATGCTATGGGGGATAAGGAGACAGCTAGGAGCAAGGAGCAAAGACATCTGAGGAGAGAAGGGAGAGAAGAAAGAGAGGGAAGGGGGAAGATGAAAGAAACAGAGGGAGAGGAAAGGAAAAAAGAAATAATGGCAGCAAATAAACACTTGAGTACTTACCAAGTTCCTAGAATCATATTAAATCTATTTTGATGGTGCAATAACAAATACTTGGCGCAATTCTATCTTTATAACATTCCTTTTAAAATTTTTTATTATTCTTTTTGAGACAGAGTCTCACTGTGTCGCCCAGGCTGGAGGGCAGTGGGTAGAGCTCTGTTCACTGCAACCTCTGCCTCCCAGGTTCAAGCGATTCTTCTGCCTCAGCCTCCCGAGTAGCTGGGATTACAGGTGTGCGCCACCACGCCCTGCTAATTTTTGTATTTTTAGTAGAGACAGGGTTTCACTATGTTAGCCAGGCTGGTCTTGAACTCCTGACCTCAGGTGATCTGCCCGCCTCAGCTTCCCAAAGTGCTGGGATTACAGGCATGAGCCACTGCACCCGGCCTATCCTCACAACATTCCTAAGAGTAGCTATTAGCGTTAGCTCCAGAAGAAACACAGGAAGTCGGGGCATGAAGGCAAAGAGGGGAGAGAACAGTGAGGCAACCCATGTCTCCACCAGGACTGGCAGCCGCAGCCGTACCATGACGTCCTACCCTCCTTCGGAGCTGACCCTCACTGTTTGATGCAAAATACTGAATCTAAACAGATGGCGTTCACCGAAAAATTAAATTAAAATTAAGCCAGAATTGGATTAAAAGTTCATAGTTCCAGGCAAGAATAGCAAATGGGGTTTGAAAATGGGCTTTTTAATCTTTGTCTTGTTCTTTGCTTGACTTGTACTATAGGCTACAGGCTTCTTTGTTTCTGGATAAGGCTTATCGCTGAAGGTAGAATGAATCCAGAGGCCTCTCCCTGGGGCGGGAGAAGTCATCTAGAGGTACTGGGCCAGGATCAGGAGGCCTCTCCAAGGCAGGTTGGCCAGTTCTTTCCTGGGTGTAGTGGGAAGGGCTGGGCCGTGAGTCAGGGCACCGAGCTGCTTCCAGTGGCCACTGGCCTCGGCTGAGTCCCTTCCGCTGCATCCCTGCTGCACCTGCCCAGCCTCCCTTCATGGGACTGTGGAGGGGACCCGTGAGATGAGGTCACAGCATGGGAAAATGTGAGTGGTTTCTTAGTTTTCTTTTGGAAATGAGCTCATGTCAGTCATGGCAGACTGGCCTGAGCAGCATGGAGGGTAGGAGGATTGGTGGCGGGCAGCCCGGTCCATCTCAGGAGAGGGGACTGTCAAGTGGCCATCCACTAAGAGGCAGCGCTGACGCCTGGAAGACGCAGAATCACTGCGGATGCTCAGCTCACTGGTGGGCTTAATTTCTTACTTGTTGTCGTGGGAGGCAGAAAGAGAATTGTTCTCCACCTCTCTCTCAAAAGAGAGGGAGGTGGAGAACAAGACAAAAAAATGAGATAGAGCCAGAGAAACGGAGAGAGCGAGAGGAGAGCCACAATAAGGTAAACAGAGCAGCGCTGTCCAGCCCCGGAGTTCCCAGGGTTTTCACAGCCAAGGGAACAAAGCCCTAATCTGGGACACATATTCAGTTACAGAAGTGACTGCCTGGCTCACCTAAGCTTACAGCAAGAACAAGTTCTGCAGGTGAAGACGGGCCCGCCGCCTGGGGCCCAGGAGACAAGCCAGGAGCAGAAGGGGTGGGGAGCCAGGGGAAGCCAGATTTTCAGAGTCAGGTCAGGAGGGGAGACAGAACCCAGCAACCCGGGCTGTGGGAAGCAGCAATGGGAGTCTGGCAGGGATCACACCCTTCTGCAGCACAGAAGCCCGACCACCTGGAGTGCTGGCAGGGGGACTGGCCTCCCTGGAGTGAGCCTTTGAGAGCAAGTCGACTGTGACAGCCCAGGCTGCAAGGAACCCTGCCTCCAGAAGCTTCCCAAAGTCAGTCTGGGGAACTTTCTTCCAGTAAAGTTCCCATGAGGTGGCCTTGTGGCTGAGGTGCTGGGGTCAGAGAGCAAAACTCTCATGTCCTCGTGTCCTCTTGTCTCTGCCTGAACCCTGCCTGCCACCCCACCCAGGTGCCTTTCTTTAAATGACTTAAAGTATGACTGTTGTAGGGGAGGGCAATCCTCACATCTTAGCAGGAATCAAAGGCTAATATTTAGACACACTTTCCAGCTTTCCTTACTTCCCAGAAGGAACACCCCACTCCCCACGGCGTGGGAGAAAGACAATAATCCTGAGAAGTCAAATATCCCACAGTGTGCTGCTGGGCAGTCTCTGGGCCTCAGTCTCCCATCTCTAAAATGAGGTCCCAGGTGTGACTTCCCAGACTCTAGAACCTCAAGGCTCTAGAACCTCAAGGCTCTAACAGGCAAACAGAGTTGATAAGAACTCCAGGTAAGCAGAGATGTTTTTTTAAAGTATTGAGTGGGCCTGTCCCTGAAATCACCCTCGAAAGACAGCTTTGGCCAGGCATGATGGCTCACATCTGTAATCCCAGCACTTTGGGAGGTCAACGCGAGAGGATCGTTTGAGCCCAGGAGTTCAAGGCTGCAGTGAGCCATGATCATGCCACTGGACTCCAGCCTGGGCGACAGAGCAAGCCCCTGCCTCAAAAAAAAAAAAAAAGAGGCCGGGCACTGTGGTTCGTGCCTATAATCCCAGCACTTTGGGAGGCCAAGGTAGGTGGATTACCTGAGGTCGGGAGTTTGAGGCCAGGTTGGCCAGCATGGTAAAACTTCATGACTACTAAAAATACAAAAATTAGCCAGGCATGGTGGCATGCTACTGGGGAGGCTGAGGTGGGAGAACTGCTTAAACCCAGGAGGCAGAGGTTGCAGTGAGCCGAGATTGCACCACTGTACTCCAGCCTGGGCAACAGAGTGAGACTCTGTCTCAAAAAAAGAAAAAGAAAGAAAGAAAGCCCTATGCAAGGTGGGAAAAAATGAGACAACCATAACTAAGAATTTAAATGTCTCACCTTTCTTTTTTCTTAACAACAACAAAAAAAGATTTTTAGAAGTAACTGAATGAATTTCAAAGGTTTTGGTAGATGTGGCCGTCTGCTCCTTAGTTCAGGCTGCAGGTGGCACTCCCGCTATTCCCCTTCCTGCCACTGAAATGGTGTATGTTCAGGTGTGGGAAGAGCAGGCAGCTGGCTTTGGCAGAGCAGAGGCTTCAGAGGGAAAGTTATCATATTTAGATATATATTATATCATATCACCCATAGTGAGGTTCTATAATAATTCTCATAGTAACCAAATCCATTGTCCAAGCATTATCCAAAATGCTTTCTCTCATATTGTCCCATTTGAGGCTTTGCAACAGCTCTGAGAGGTGGGCTAATAATATTAAGCTCATTTTACAAAGAAAGCTATGGAAGTGAGCCACATTCAGGTCTCATAGCCCCCAGGAGAGGCAAGAGCTGGGGCTCCAAGTTAGAGCTAGCTGCCTTTCAATTCTGTGCTTGGTCCAGAGTGACTCATTTTAGTAGACTGTAAGTAATTTGTGCCCAAAATATGGGATAAGGAAAAAGAAAACGTTAGGCATGGTGGCTGTAATCCCAGGACTTTGGGAGGTCAAGGCATGAGGATCACTTGAGGCCAGGAGTTCAAGACCAGCCTGGGCAACGTGGTAAAACCCCATCTCTACTAAAAATACAAAAAGTTAGCCAGGGATAGTGGCATGTGCCTGTAGTCCCAGCTACCTGGGAGACTGAGGAAGGAGAATCACAGGTCAAGGCTGCAGTAAGCCCAGATTGTGCCACTGCATTGTAGCATGGGCAACAGAGAAAGACGCCGTCTCAAAGAACATAAAAAAAGAAAGCAAAAGAAAAACCCTTTCAGGTGAGGTACAGGTAGAATTTTGCTCCAGCTAAATTCAACACTGATCAGCACGTCCAATAATAATAAATTAATGTGGCAAGTAATAAAGTAACAAATGTGGCAAGTTTGGCTGAAAAACAGAAGTTTTCATTTATTAGTTATGCGCATTGATCACTTGGAACTTCCTAAAACAAATGGACTTCAAAATCTTGAAAAATCAAATAGCTTATTTTTTAGCTGTCTATCCAGAGAGAGGATTTGGGGTGACAGGTCTATTTCAAAAAGTCTAAAATTGCTGGGTATGGTGGCTCACGCCTGTAATCCCAGCACTTTGGGAGGCTGAGGTGGGTGGATCACCTGAGGCTGGGAGTTCAAAATAAACATAAAGAAACACCGTCTCTACTAACAATACAAAGTTACCCAGGCGTGGTGGTGCATGCCTGTAATCCCAGCTACTTGGGAGGCTGAGGCAGGAGAATCGCTTGAACCCAGGAGGTGGAGGTTGTGTGAGCCGAGATCACACTATTGCACGCCAGCCTGGGCAACAAGAGTGAAACTCCTTCTCAAAAAAAAAGTCTAAAATTGAGAGAGCAAGCTTGATGCAGTGACTCATGCCTGTAATCCCAGCACTTTGGGAGGCTGAGGCAGGCGGATCACCTAAGGGCAGGAGTTCGAGACCAGCCTGGCCAACCTGGCAAAACCCCGTCTCTGCTAAATATACAGAAATTATCTAGGTGTAGGGCAGGCACTTGTAATCCCAGGTACTCCAAAGGCTAAGGCAGGAGATTCGCTTGAACCTGGGAGACAGAGGTTGCAGTGAGCTGAGATCGCACCACTGCACTCCAGCTTGAGTGACAGAGAGTGACTCTGTCTCAAAATAAATAAATAAATAGAAATAAAGTTGAGGGAGAAGTTGTGTTGCTAGCAAACGGCCCAAAGGAAATAATCTGAAAAGCTAAAAAATGGGTCACCCATAGAGTGATAGCGATTGGGCCTAAGTGTCCAGCTACAGTGGATTGAATGAATATACTTTTATATGTTGGTACCATGAGGTGTTATGATTTTTAATGGCAGCATGTTTTGGAAGTTTTTGACAATGTAGAAGATGCTTATGCAGTGGCACTGAATGAAAAATACAGGATAAAACACTGTGTATTTAGAGTGAGCTCAACTATGTTTAAAAATATATATATACAAGTGTGAAAAACGAGAAACCGTTATCTCTAAGTGGCAGGATTACTGCTCCTTTTTAAATTCCTTTTTATACTTGACTATCTTTTTTCACCCCCAAATAAGCATGGGAAGCTTTTACACTGGCGGGAGGGGGGTGGGGAACAAAAAAAACCCAAAAAAACCAATGATTGAAAACATTAACTTAATAGAATATTCTGCCTCATACATTGAGATGAAGGGGTTCTTGGCTAGAAAGCAAGCACTGGCTAACTTATGTTCACTTTGAGGAATTTGTGGAGGCTCCATGCAAGCCTAGCTGGGTACCCACAGAAATGTCCCAAATCCTTGGGTAACCTCTTTGCCTTTTCCTGCAGGGAAAGTGGAAAATGTATACATTTGGGGAGCATGATGTAAGGCACACAACACTAACCTCCAACCCATATGACAGCAATGCGACCACAGGAATGTCTAACCTCTCTCTGTACCTCACCTTTATCATCAGTAACGTGGCCACACCAGCCCTTACTTCATGGTCATAAAACAATAATCCTAGCAGGCCCAGTAATATGCATGACATCCACTTCCTCTAACATCCATTTTACAGTGAGGCCATCATCACTGAAAGAGATTAAGCCGCTCGCCCCAGGTCACCAGTGGAGTAAGAATTCAAACCCAGGTGGTGGCCTCAGAGACGGGCTCCCTTTGCTTGGCCAGGGGCCCTCTCCAGATGAACATGCTATTTCATCTGAAAAAAAAAAAAAAGGCTATACCCCAAGCAGGCTGCTGTGAGGGCAACAGAAACACGGCATATTACTTTGCTGCAAATTCTGAAATGCTTTTGTGCTGATATATTTAGACCCTTCTGTGGCAGATGAGACTGAAAAACATTGCTGATTAGATTCTGTTTTGATTCGTGAAAGGAAAAGCGCCTGCCCCAGAAATCTGATTTCCTGCTGGCTTCAGCCTCTTAAGAAGAGTCCACTGGGAAGAGGCGTGAGACAGACAGGGTTTGGCGTGTCGCTCCTGGATTTTCAGCTCTGTGACCGAAGACCAGTGGTTGCCCCTCTCAGAGCCTCAGTTTCCACCTCTGTAAGTGGGGACGGTAATCCCTACAGCTCTCAGGGGTGTTCCTGAAGGCTAAGCAGGGGTACCACACACCCTATTGGGTAGCACACTTGGGACCATGAGTTTGGATCTCCCTGAGCCAATCTGACTCCTGGAGGAGGAATTCCATCAATGGTGTCTCCCTTCACTGGGAGGATTATTCCAGCTTCTAAGAGGTGTGTCTGAGTGGGGTGGGCCTGGCAGCCCCAGTGTCCACTCATCCTAAGCTCGCCTTTCGGAAGAGCTGTGATTTGGTGCCAGTTCACCAGGTGGCCCCAAGATTCTCCCAAATACCTCCCTTGGTCTACCTGGCAGAAGTCCTCCGGGTATGGGGTGCCCCAGCTCCACTTTCTACACTGGTTTCTTAAGAGCCAGATCCCTGGGTCTCCTAGGGTATCAGAACCGTTTCCAACACCTTCCCACTCACCTGCCTGGCTCCAAACCCCTCCAGGGCTGAGGTTTTGGCCATAACTGTCCCAGTGCAGCCCCCTCAGGAAGAGGAGGGCAGAAAGCAGCCTTGCTCAATGTCCTGCCACAAGGCAGGGACAGGGGTGGGGCCCTTCCCAGGAGTGGACAGATAAGATGCCCACAGGCGCAGATCCAGGGGAGCGGAGGAATGGACTTCTTGAGTAGGCTGAAGAGGGGCAGGGAGAGGGGGTAGAGGACAGGTTCCTGACCCCAGGAAATTCGGGTATTGGGAGGGGAAAGAGAAAGAAGCGGGCGGCACTGCCTCCCAGATAAGGTGACCAAATTTCCCGGTTTGCCCAGGACTGAGGGACTGGGTCCCAGGGATGCGGAGCTTTCCACGCTGAAACAGAAACAGCTGTAGACTGTGCCTGTAATGGGCCTGGGCAAGTCCCCGGACATTCACAAAATGCACCTCCCGTGGAAAGGGAACTGGGCCAGTTCGGGTCTTGGGGGGTGCTTTCAACTCTGCCACCTGGGCTGTGGCCCAGAAGGAGGTGGCCGGAAGGTTCTGGGGACGGCAGGGCAGGTGAGGGGAGGCTGGTGAGGTGAGCCCGGGGCTCCAGAAGGCTTCTCCGCGTGGAGCCCCAGCTGCGGGGAGGTGCGGCCCCTCCCGGTCGGCGGGACAGGGGAAGGGAAGAGGCGGGGTAGGTGTGGGCGGGGGCGGGGAGCGGGGGTGGTGGGGGGATGCGGGGGGACGCGGCAGCAGCACTGCGCATGCCCAGGCCCGCGGCTCCGGACACTGGGCGAGAGCTGAGGGCGCCTACCTGCAGGCCGTTGGGGTACGCATCGCCCTCGGACAGCGAGTCCACCAGGTCCTCCTCGTCCAGCGTGGCCCGCTTGTAGGTCGACATCTGCAGGGCCAAATGCAGCACGGACTCCCTCAGCGCCTCCATGGCTCTAGCACCCGAATGGGGAAGCGGCCCGGCCCCCTGCGGCACTGCTGCCGCGCCCCGCCCCGGCCGGGACACCCGAGACCGAGACCGGCCTACGGAGCGGCCCACGCGGGGAGGGGTCCCGTCTGCCTCCTGCCCCCGCCCTCCGGGCCACTGCCGCCTCACCCCTAAAGCCGACAGCAGGCGGACACTGGGGGTGGCGGCCACACGCCTCGCATGCTGCGCCCCAGGCGCCTGGTCCCGTCGCCCGCCCTGGTGGCCGGGATGGGATAGGATGGGCCGGCCGGAGTCGTACCACCTTAGCGGGCGGGGCCTGATCGGTGCGCGGAGCCCGGTTCCCAACCTCAGGCCTCCCAGGGAAACCCCCAAGACTCGAGCGGCCTGGGGGAGATGGAGACCTTTCCCTTCCCTGGAGGTCGGGAGAGGGGGCCCCCAAACTGAAGCTCCTAGCAGGCAGGAAAGGCCTTCACAGCGACCCCTCCTTGGAGAAAATCTCAAGGCCCCCTTCAACAACGGAGTCCCTGTGGCAGATAACAAGAGTCAAGGATCAGGAAGGTGCCCTCGATGTGCCCCAGAGCAATCAAGACAGTTCCCTCCAGCATCAGCCCTCAGGTGTGTCTAGGGAGTCTCCCCTCTTAATGCTAGAAAGATCAGACAAAAAAAGGTGGGGTAAAAAGGTAGATGTCCCAGTTCAGTCCCCTTTTCTAGCTCAGAGGCCTTGAAGCCAGAGTTCATGAATGAGTTTGAGAAGATATCAGAGAACTCCCTGACACGGGGTGAAAGAAGCTGTCTGTGCATGTGGATGGCTGCAGGGTGGTCCAGTGGTCACCCTCATGCTCAAAGCTGTCGCCCTCCCTGCAACACAAGAGAACCACTGCTCCAGGGGGAGTCAGAAGCCAGAAAGGGAACCTTCTTTCCCATCTTCCCCCTCAAGAGTCGGAGCCTCTGCCGGGTGCCCTCTCTCCAGTCCCTGAGGCCTCTCCTGTAACCCTAGGCAGGGAAAGGGGGCTCTCTCGGATATGAGGTGCTCAGTTAGGGATTCAGCCCCAGCACTGTCTCGCCCAAGAACCCCAGAGAGATCTAACCCAGCAGGTTTTCAAAGGACTCTCCACTTCTAGTAAGGCGGGAATTCCTGCATTTAGGCATACTTTTCAGCTTTGCAAAATGCATTTCTGTTCATTCCAAATTTGATTCTCACAGTCACACATACGTGTGAATAAACAGGTTTAGAGGAGTGAGGGGACTACCCGACATCATAGGGACAGTGAGGGTAGTGGTTCCCGACGGGCAGTGGAACATGGCTTCCACTCCTGCCCTCTGATAGCCCCCTTAGCAGCCAGGATGAGCCTTTAAAATGAAATCTGGCTGGGGCTGGGTGCCATGGCTCACACCTGTAACCCCAGCACTTTGGGAGGCTAAGGCAGGAGGATCACTTGAGTTAGTTCTAGACCAGCCTGGGCAACACAGAAATTTTTAATTAGCAGGACGTGGTGGTATGTGCCTATTATCCCAGCTACTTGGAAGGCTGAGGTGGGAAAATCGCCTCAAGTCAGGAGGTGGTGGCTACAGTGAGCCATGATCATACCACTGCACTCCAGCCTGTACCACACGATTCTGAGTAAATACAGAAAATAAAATAAAATTCTGATCTTGCCACTCCCTTGCTTAAAACTCCTCCACTGTCCCTAGAATAAAATCTGAACCCTTCACCAGGCCCTATGGCCCCTGCCCACTCCAGGCCCTCATTTTGTGCTGCCCCCTGCCCCCGCTACCTCCTCACGCAGTTCCTCAGTTTCTGTAAGTTTCCCCTTCCCCCAAGACCTTTGTAGCTGCTGTTAGCTCTGTTCCAAGCCTTCTTTCCTCCTCTCTAGTCTTCCCATGGTCAGCTCCAACTTCAGATCTCAGCCTATCACCTCCTATCAGCCGCCCTAAGCAGCCCCCCAAATTCTTTATTACAGCATCCTGTTTGTTTTCCTTTACAGTACTTGTTGCAGTTTTATTTTGTTTTGTTTTCTTGTCTTTATCATCAATCTCTCCGCCCCTCCCTGGAATCCACAGCTTTACTGGGGCTGGAACCTTGTCTGGCCTGTCAAATAGAATCTCTATCACCCTGCACAGAGTAGGTGCTCAACAAACAGTTGTTAAAATGAAAGGGGGAGGCCGGGCGTGGTGGCTCATGCCTGCAATCCTAGCACTTTGGGAGGCCAAGGCAGGCGGATCACGAGGTCAGAAGATTGAGACCATCGTGGCCAACTTAGTGACACCCCATCTCTACTAAAATTAAAAAAAGAAAAAAAAATTAGCCAGGCATGGTGGTGCACACCTGTAGTCCCAGCTACTCAGGAGGCTGAGACAGGGGAATCACTTGAATCCAGGAGGCAGAGATTGCAGTGAGCTGAGATCACACCACTGTACTCCAGCCTGGCAACAGAGCAAGACTGTCTCAAAAAAAAAAAAAAAAAAGAAAAAATGAAAGGGGGAATAAGTGGAGGGGAAGTGCCTTTAAGTTCTCGAGAATTCTGCATCTAACTTCATAATTATAGAAACAGAGAACACATCTAAAAGTCACAGGCCCTGGAGAGGCAGGGTGCATGAGAAGAGTCTGAATTCTGGAGACTTCTGCGTCACTTCCTCTGGGTGAAGGAGTTTCCATTACCTATCCTAGAGAGAGAGGGGACTCTGAGGCTGCTTCACTTATTGCTGGGTTGCAGCTGGACTTTTTCTAGAACAGGACACTTGGTTACACTAAGTACCAGGTGTTGATTGCCAGAGGAAAGACTTTTGCAAAAGTTCAGTTCACCGAACATCTCCCCTGGGCACCTGGTGGTGTAAGCGATTTGTCAGTTCTTTTACACCCACCATGGTTTTTTTTTTCTTTTTTTTTTTTGAGACAAAGTCTTACTTTGTCGCCCCGGCTGGAGTGCAGCGGCGTGACCTCTGCTCACTGCAACCTCCACTTCCCGGGTTCAAGGGATTCTCCTGCCTCAGCCTCCTGAGTAGCTGAGACTATAGGCACATGCCATCACGCCTGGGTAATTTTTTTGTATTTTTAGTAGAGATGGGGTTTCACAATGTTAGTCAGGAAGGTCTCACTCTCTTGACCTTGTGATCCGCCTTCCTCGGCCTCCCAAAGTGCTGGGATTACAGGCGTGAGCCACCACGCCCAGCCCAGCCACCATCTCTTTTAAGCCTCTCACCCCTCCCTCGGAAGCAGGTATCACTGGTCCCTTTTACAGAGAATAAAACAGAGGCTCAGTGAAGTAACTTGCCCAGGTATGGTTAAGTGATGGCTCCTCCTCCTTCTGTCTCATTTCAGAGATTTCCCCCTTCTGGGAAGCTCTCCTGACCACCCTTCAGGGACCCCAGACTGTGTTTGGTCCCTGACTCTGTGTCCGCACACAGCCACCCCACTCCATGCTGAGGCACACAGCACTTCAGACAGGAGAATCCTGATGGCAGAGGCTGGGTCTCGTGGGACCCAGTCTCCTCCAGGGCTTAGTCTGAGGCTGGAGCTTCTGTAGATGTTTGATCAGAGAAGGGAAGCAAGGGAGGGAGGCCGGAAGCCACCCCAGGGATCCTGATGTCCACCCTGCGGCAGCCTGTCGGTGGACAGATGACGCAGGAAGCTCACGGAACTCCCAAGCAGAAATCAGCAGAGATGGAGCGCTGATTACTTTTCAGCACACAAAAGCCGAGGGCAGCTTCCTGAGATGCCTGCCTCAGCCCAGTAGTGAAACTGAACTCCCCTCAGATGGGAAAGGCTTGGCGGGCTCTGCTTGGTGGGAAGTACACAGTGGGTGAGTGACATTGCAACAGCAGTCCAGGGCCCTTCACCCAGGGCCTTCCATTCACCACCTCAATGGCTCCCCACACCCAGCTAGAGCCTCAGCCTCACAGGTATCACTTCCAGCTTACAGAGATGGGGAGGGGAACTGGACAGACCAAACACCGCCCATGTCACTTGACAAATATCTCTTTCCTAACCCCACAGTGCCTCACCCCTGAGGCGAGAATCATCACCTGCACTTTACAAATGAGATGACCAAGGGTCAGGGAGAAGGAAGGACACTCCCCCAGCCCCCGAGTCACCTGCCTGGAAGAGAGGGAACCAGGATGCGAATCTTCCCCTGCCAAACCCACTGACTCCATTATGCTGCCTCCAGAGAACGCAAGCCCCACGGCTAGAAAGTGGCAGAGCTGGGCCTCAAACCTGGGTCCTGGACTCTTGGTCCTGTGCTCCTTGTGGAAGGTGGAACTGCTTCTTCAGGTGGGGACCTCACAGAGTGTGGTGCCCTGGGCAGACTGAGGATCTGGGCTGGCAGGGCAGCCAGCACTTATTCTCCCTAATTGCCTCATTTGTGGTTATGGGTGCCACACCTGGCCCCGAGAGCGTTGGGGAAAAGGAAAGAACCTCTGCCTTGGTTTGCTCAGTTCCCTTCCTGGCACTGCGCAGCTATGGAGGAGAAATTTGGGTTGAATCTAGGTCTGGTGTTCATGAGAAGGGACTGGCAGAAACCAAGAATGGAGGGTAGAACCACAGCTCCCTGTAGACTGCCCGTCCTCAGTCCCCAGTGCCCCAGCTGCACAGAGGAAGTGATGAAAGCCAGATGAAGGTGCCACAGTGCCCAGCTGTGGAAACTCCACCCTTGGAAATCAAAGGCCTGGGGTGAGCAGAAACAAGAAGTATAAACACGCACGTGTTTCTGGCGATAAAAGCCTCCTGGCCTGGTGGCACCTGGGCATGACCCCATTTTCCCAGACTACGTTACTCACTCATATGGCTCTTGTGTTTGGTTGGCCAAAGGTGGGGGATCGTCAAGGCATCTTGGAGTACGTCAGAGGCAGGAAACAGCAGCCCCACAAGTGAAATTCTGAGGCCTGGGACTGAGCCACACCCTCTGCGAGCTGTTTCACAGTGCTTCTAAGCCTCAGCTCCTTAGAGACGCTGCCCTTTGTGGCCAAAGTCTCCATCCGTTACTACTTTTGATGCTGGTAATTGGCTGGGATCTGTTAAATCCTTACATGCCATCTAAAACACACTCATATTATCTGGTATCGAAGCACTTATATTTAACAGGTGCTATAACATAGTGGGTAAAAGCTCTGGATCTAAACCTCATTTCAGATCCCCAGTCTGAACATCCAAGCTGTGTGACCTTTTGCAAGTGACTTAGCCGCTCTGTGCCTCAGTACTCATCTGTCAAATGAAGATGATGATGATAATAATAGTACCTCCCTCATAGGACTGTGGTGATACTTAAATGAGTTAATATAGATAAAGTACTTGGCTGGGCATGGTGACTCATGCCTGCAATCCCAGCACTTTGGGAGACGGAGGCAGGAGGACTGCTTGAGGCCAGGAGTTCAAGACCAGCCTGGGCAACACAGCAAAACCCTATCTCAAAAAATAAAAACAAAAATGAACCCAAGTAAGACAACTTTGGGCAAGGGCTGAGATATAAAAATATGGCTACCACTTCAAAAGTCCACTTGACATTTATTATTACATTATCCATTATATTTCTCAGCATTTTTCACAAGAGAAATTTCCATGTGGTTAATTTATTTTTAAATTTACTACAAAATTCCTGAAAGTGTAAACTGCTTCTTTACTTTTTGATAACAGGAATCAGCTTATATCTCTTTTTTCTTTGGCTACCAGGAAACTCATGGCCAAATCAGAAACTCACCTATGGTCACACTTTCTTGGCCTTTATGTTCAGCTTTTTCCTTGTCCATATTTTCCACTCTGTTTTCATGATTCTGATTTTCCATTTCGTATTGTATATTGTTTTACTGAATGTATTTTATTTGTAGCCTATTATGAATCCTTTATGGAACAGTTAGTAGAGTGAGTTAGAAACATTTATCAGGCAGTAAAGACAGACCTGAGCCCAATCACAGGTTTCCTGGCTCATGTGACCTTGGACATGTTGTTTTCACTCTCAGGTCTCAGTTTCCTCATCTGTAAAAGGGCCATTGTGAATACCAAGTAAGCTGGAACATGAACTGCCTGGCATCCAGCAGCCCAGCCCTGTGCGCACTGCACAGGAGGGACATGCAGCTCGGGCCACCTCTTTCTGCTTGCTTCTCTTTGTTTTCCTCACCACCCCTCCCATTTGCTTCTGCCTTCATCCAGATTTTCCAGTCTTGGCCTTAGTTCAGCCAACATTTGTCATTAATCTAGCCCTGCTGTGAACTCAGTGAAAATAAAAGACTGCCCAGGTGATGGAGGTTAATATCAACAGCAAGAAGTCAAATATGAGTTATTAATAGAAATCATGCACCCTTTGTCCAGGCGCTCATGCTTGTCATCCCAGCACTTTGGGAGGCACGGTGGGCAGACTGCTTGAGCCAAGTTTGGGACCAGCCTGAGTAACATAGTGAGATTTTGTCTCTACAAAAAAAAAAAAAAAAAAAAGTTAGCTAGATGCGGTGGCATGCACCTGTGATCCTGCTACTTGGGAGGTTGAGGTGGAAGGACTGCTTGAGCCTAGAAGGCTGAGGCTGTAGTGAGCTGAGATCACAACCCTGCACTCTAGTCTGGGTGTAGAGCAAGACCCTGTCTCTACTACAAAAAAAAAAAAAAGAGAAAGAAAAGAAAATAGAGTCATTGACCTTGACACTGCCCAGTTCTCAAGGCTATTTTATACTCTTATTTATGTCTTACAATCACCTTGTGGGGTAAATCCTGGTATCCCCATTTTACAGATGCAGAGACTGAGGCTCAGAGAAAGGAAGCAGCTTGCCAGAGCTGGAGCCCAAAGCCAGACCCTCCTGGTTATCTCAGGGTCTCTCCCCTTTTTCTTGTGTCTCCTCCCCCGAGCCTGGCTCTCTAGGCTAACTTCCTTCGGAGGCTACAAGCCACCCATCTAGGATGTGGGAAACAGGGACAGATGTAACTGGTGGGGGCTGGAGAGGGAGCCTCTCCTTTGTGCCACCAAGGGTTCAGACGGAACTGAGGGCCTGAGCACGGGAAGGCAGCAGGTGGGCAAGGCTGGGGAGGCCTCAAGGTGAGACTCAGAGAGACACTCGAAGGCCAAGGGCACAGGTAGGAGGTCAAGGCTGCTAACTGCCCCTTGGAGAAGGCAGCAGCCCTGCCAGCCTATGGGTTAACCACTCTGGTGTGGCCCCAAGTTCCAGGGCTGGGCTCCCGTGAATGTGCTGGCAGCAGGAGACTCGCTTGCACACACAGAGCGCTGGGAGGCACTCACTCACTCACTCAGCCCGTTGTTGACTCAACTGCCAGGGCCCTGGGAAGCCCCAGGAATCTTACCTAGTGTTGCTGGCCCCATTCCTCAGTGCCTGCTGTGGAGGCCACCCCATGCCCAAGCCCTAAACCTGGTCAGCAGCCTCTCACTCCTACCTGATACAGGCCACTGACCTGCCCACCCCGTCCGCCTGCCTGACAGCTTCCATCAGTCATCTCTGGCTCTCTGTCCAGGCCCACTGGGCTCAGTGCCCTTGGGGTGGCTTCCCTGGTTACCCCTGACTCCCTGGATCTTCCATTATAGCTCCCTTTAGTCCTTTAGCTCCTGGCTAGCTCCTGGCAGAACTTTCTTTTTTCATTTTGTTTTTTGAGACAGTCTTGCTCTGTCATCCAGGCTAGAGTGCAGTGGTGCAATCTCGGCTCACTGTGACCTCCACCTCCCGAGTTCAAGCAATTCAATTCTCCTGCCTCAGCCTCCTGAATAGCTAGGACCAGGGGTGGGTACCACCATGCCTAGCTAATTTTAAACATCTTTTTTTACAGAGACAAAGTCTCATTATGTTCCCAGACTGGTCTCAAACTCCTGGGCTCAAGCAATCCTCTGGCCTCAACTTCCTAAAATGATGGGACTACAGGCATGAGTCACCTCGCCCAGCCTGGGCAGAACTTTCTAAAGTGGGACTGCTTCACACACCGACTCCCTGGAGCTGGCAAGAGAAAGCCCTTGAGCTTTGCCCTGGCTTGCTAAACCCTCCCTCCCAGCTCTGTCTGCCTTCTTTCTCCGGCTAGCTCCTTAGCTCAATGCGAGTTCCTCCAGGCAGCTCTCGGGCTTCGCAGTGACCCTCCCTCAGTGCTCCCGGCAGCATGCTTCTAGCATCTCATCCCAACAGACTGAACAGCAGCCAAGTGTGGCTGTGTGGCTCTGACTGAGTCATTTCACTTCCTTTTCATGCTTTGGCTGTCACACCTTTCCACAGATGTGAATGGAGATGATCGTGCCGACCCCAAAGGATCCTTACACATCTTAAAAAAGTGAGATATGGAAAGGCCTCAGCCCAGTGCCTAGCAGAGACGCACATGGGAGGGAAGAAACGACTAGAGAAGACCCATGAGACCCGTGGTGTGCCAGGCACTGGACCTGGGGCTCGGCGGCACCTGCCAGCTCCTTGCAAGTGTGAAACACCTGGAACGCAGCGAGGGTCAGTAACTCGCCCTAAGTCACACATCTGGTAAACAGCAAAGCCTGGATTTGAACCCAGGTTTTGCCATCACATCGGATTAGATGGCAGTCACCACCTCCTTCCAACCCTCCCTGCCTCACCTGCGCCATCCTTACGACTTCAAGTGTCACCTCCCGCTGGGTTTAAGAGGCTGAGTTGTCCACTCTGATCTTTTCCAAGCACAAACAGCAAGGTAGACCAGAATGCAGCCGGCCCTGACTCCAGGGCTACCTACAGATGCCCCTGTAGCTCCTTGTGCTCCTGCGCTCCTGTGTGATGTCCTGGGCTACACAGGATGACAGGCTGGGGAAGTTCCAAGCTGAAGAGACCAAGTGCTCCCTGACAATTTGCTGATCTAATCACATACAACTTAAGACAAAGTTAACCTGTCTGACTGAATGATATGGTATAATGGTGATGACTGAGCTCCCCAGTAATTAGGCTCAACCAGGAAGCAGCTCATGGAGTCGGCTGTAATTAGTATTTGTGTTACACAGGTGGGTGGGTGGGTGAGGGCTGGGCAGAGGGAGGAGGAAGTGGGTGGGGCAGGAAGCTCGGGGACTCCTTGGATCCATGAGCCCCATGCCAACCAACTCATGTGGTTGATCCCAACATTCGTGATGACCTCATGATGTACTGTTACCTCTCTTCTAAGGTGAGAAAACAGGCTCAGAGAAGTCCATTCACTGTCCAAGGTCACACAGCTAGAAAATGACAGAGCCAGGGTTCCCTCTTCAGCCCAGGCGATGTCTTAGACAGCAGAAGGAACAGGAATAGAGCTGGGAGGCTGGAGATCCACATTTGGGTCCCAGTTCTGACACTGCCCTACCCTGGGCCTCGGCAAGTAGCATCCCTATTCAGGACACAAACAGATGGTATGTCTGTCAGGTTGCGGGCAGCTGAGGGTGTGGACTTGGGAGCTAGGGTCATTGTGTTCTAATCCTTGAGCAAGCTACTTCACCATCTGAGCCTCAGTGTTCTCATCTGTAAAATGGAGAGGATGACAGTGTCTCCCTCATAGGCTTGTGAAGATAAAACGAGTAACAAGACTTAGAACAATGCCTGAATATTACTGTCATTTAAGGGGAAAAAATGGGCTTTGTTGTCCATTTTTCATTGGTAAAATGGGAAGGTAGTTGCTGGATCAGAACAGTGGTTTTCAAATAGATTTTTTTCATCACTTAGGGCCCTTTATTAAAAAAACTAAACACAGCAACCCACAATACAAAAGAGATGTAAGTGGAGCTGTTACTTACGCACTCAATGAGCTCATATCCTGACCCTGAACCCAGCTCCCTCAGGGCTTCTAAGGAATGAAGTTTGAAAAATCAGTCAACTGTCTCTGTCTCTGAGAACTGGTGGCTCTAAGTTCTGAGATCACGGGTAGGCAGTAAAGCAGGAAACCATGGCATGGGCCGGGATGGTGCTCACCCGTCGGAAGCAAGCACATGGAGGCTATGGGACATGCAGGGTTCCCTGCTGGTGGCCTGCTGGCTGCCACCATTCCAGCTGGACAACTGTCTCCCCAAGAGGTGGCTGAGAAGCAGGGAGAAGAACACCAGGCTTAGAGTCAGGTGGGTGGCTCTGGGCAGGTCACGTCCCTCTCTGGGCCCCATTTTCCTTACCAGTTAGACGGGGATGGTAACACCGCACTCAGCAGCTGTCCTAAGGACAAAATTGCAACACGCACATGAAAAGGCTTTGCAACAGAAAGACTGCCCAGAATTACTTTTTTTTTCCTTTGAGACAGAGTCTCACTCTGTCACCCTGGCTGGAGTGCAGTGGTACGATCTCAGCTCACTGCAACCTCCACTTCCTGGGCTCAAGCAATTCTCCTGCCTCAGCCTCCTGAGTAGCTGGGACCACAGGCATACACCACCATGCCCTGCTAATTTTTTTGTATTTTTAGTAGAGACGGGGTTCTGCCATGTTAGCCAAGCTGGCCTCAAACTCCTGACCTCAAGTGATCTGCCCACCTTGGCCTCCCACAGTGCTGGGGTTACAGGCATGAGCCACCACGCCCAGCCCTGAATTACTATTTTTGCTCCTTTTGTAGATTTTTGTTTTCTTCTTAAGAGCATAGATTCTGAAGCCAGACTACATAGGTTCAAGTCTCCACTCCAGCACCAGCTGAGTGCTCAAAGTCCAGCTGCTGAGCCAGTTTCCTCGGAGTAAAATGATGACATACGGGCTTTGTGTAGTGCCTGGGACACAGCAAATGCTCCATAAGTGTTTGCTGCTCTTGAGTTTGGTAAACAATAATGGCAAACCTGCTCCCTAGCACCCATGTCCAGTGTAGACAAAGCTGAAGAGGGTGTGTCTCCTCCTGACCCTCTCAAAATACACAGGTGAAAAGCAGGAGTGAAACATTTGGGTGCTGAGCTCACATATGGACTGAGTTTTCCTAGGCTGGCTTGGGGCTGTGTCTGACCTCTGTTTTTGAAAAGCCAATTTATGCTGGGTGCAGTGGCTCACACCTATGATCCCAGCACTTTGGGAGGCTGAGGCGGAAGGACTGCTTTGAGGTCAGGAGTTCAAGAGCAGCCTGAGTAACAGGGCAAAACCCCATCTCTAAAAAAAAAATACAAAAAATTAGCTGGGAATGGTGGCGTGGTGGCTCGTATCTGTGGTCCCAGCTACTGGAGAGGCTGAGGCAGGAGAATTATTTGAAGCCAGGAGGTAGAAGTTGCAGTGAGCCAAGATCACACCACTATACTCCAGCCTGGGCAACAGTGAGACCCTGTCTCAAAAAAAAAAGGTCAATTCAACAGCCATCTCCTGGAAGTTCTATGATGCCAGGCCCTCACCACAACCTTGTGTGGTAGGTAGCACTGTTCCCATCTGACAGATGAAGAGACTGAGAGGTGACTTGGCCACCTTGAGGTCAGACTGCCCGTTCCAGGCCAGGGTCAGTGGGCTCCCCTGATGTGGAGCTGCAGGAAAGTACGTGAGGCCCAAGTGCCAGCCCAAACCGCATGGTATTCTAGCAGCCAGTACATTCTCAGAGTGGGGAGACCCAGCGGGCACTAGGTCTTAGGAATCAATCTTGGCCCCAAGGGAACCAGCAGCTTAACAGGCTAAGCTCCCCACGTCCAGCCCCATGCCACCTCCTCCAGGAGGCCCTCTTTGACCAGTCCTGGCACCTTACCCTCCTTTGGCCCAGGCCCCACACCAAGCCCCTTGCTGTGTACCAGGCTGGGGCAAAGTGCTCTACATACACCACTCTTTTTAATCCTGCTAACAACTTTCTGGCTCTGTTACCCGGGCAGTCTACCTGTCTGAGCCTCCGCTTTCTCATTGTGAAATGTATCTCAGAACTGGGTATAAGGATCAAATTAAGAAAATCCAATAATAATGGCAAATACTTATTTGGCATTCACTGCATATCAGGGCCTGGATTAGTGACTTAGAGATAAAATAAGAGCCAGAGAGGAGGATCCGGATGTATCTGCTGGCCTCTCCCCATCATGCCCCTTCTCAGGCTCCAGAAATGACCACAGACCCTTTTCCCAACCCACTGTCCAGAGGAATGCACAGAAGGCCAGGATGGGAGCCAGGAGTCCTGGCCCACCCTGCCCCCTTCGCAGGTGGAAGATGATTATGGAAATGTACCATTGTTTTGCCTGGTGATGTTTGTATTCCCCTTCCTCACCTTCCCCCAGTGGCAAGCTTGTCCAGTGAATCACCAGCAGGCAGAAATGCCCCAGCCACTGGCTCCCAGGCAGCAGCAGCCTGCCCTGCCCCTGGGCCTGGGATGGCCGATTTCTCTATCCTCATCTTCCCCTCTCTCTCCCCTGACACCCCCGGGCCTGGGCTCTATCCAGCCAGGCTCCTGCTATTTCTGCCCCTGTTTGCCCAGTGCTTTCTATGCCTCTGATGGCTCCTCATCCACCAGGCTTCCATCCACCCAGCCCCAGCACTGGCTGCTTTCCCAGAACTTCCTAAAACTGGGCTCCACCAACTGATAGCCAAGGTGCCCAGACATGCAAAGTGCCTGAGCCAGGGCAATCCCAGCAGAGTGGGGCCAAGGCACTCTCTCCTCACCTGTTCAGGGAGGTGGCACCATGGTGGCTGTCAAAGCTACATTCAAGTGGCATAATCATCCCCAGCGGCTAACCCTCCACCCCTGCCCTCGAAGGGAGCACTTGTAATGGTGGGGAACACAGACTGTGGAGAGACAGTCAGAATTCAAATCCCAGCTCTGCCAAGTACTGACTCCATAACCTTGGGCAAATCACTTAATCCTTCTCTATGGCTCAGCTTACTCATCTGTAAAATGGATCTATTAATAAACTGTTACAAGGATTACGTGACTTAATAACAGAGAGCACATAGAACAGGACCTGAAACAAAGGAAGCTCTCAGGAAATACCAGCTACCATTATTACTAACATTCCAACTGGCCCAAGGCAGAACTCACAAACTGGCCATCCACAGGTCACATCTGGCCCACAGATGTGAATTATTTGGCCTACAGCGCTAGGAATTTGTTGTTGTTGGTTTTTGAGACAGAGTCTCGCTCTGTCAATGAGGCTGCAGTGCAGTGGCACCATTTCAGTTCACTGTAACCTCTGCCTCCCAGGCTCAAGCAACACTCCTCAGCCTTCCGAGTAGCTGGGACTAGAGGCATGCACCATCATACCTGGCTAATTTTTTTGTATTTTTAGGAGAGATGGGGTTTCGCCATGTTGGCCAGGCTGGTCTCGAACGTCTGACCTCAGGTGATCCACCTGGTTCAGCCTCCCAAAGTGCTGGGATTACAGGCGTGAGCCACTGTGCCAGGCGTAGAAAACTGTTGAAATGCTATTTTGGGATATTAAAAAAAAAAAAAAAATTAGTTTCAATTTTCCTTTAAAAAAAAAAAGATATGGCAACGCTGGAACCACATTCATGGCAGCTGGGGCTGAGGGGCTGAGGACTGGCCACCTCCTCTGGATAGGCCAGGAGTCGCTGCGGTTCCACAGCCCACCCCAACTCCTTGTCTCCTCCTCACTATGGCCCCAGGGTGAGCTGCCAATTTCCATCATGCCCATGTTGTTCCTTATTTTTAAAAAAGAGAAGAGATAAATATTTCTCATATCCTTGTCTTAGTCAGAAGCAAAATGATTTATGTGCAGCTTTAAAACAAGAAAACTAAGCCATATGGCAACAGACAATAGAACAGCGGCCACTTCTGAGGATGGGACTTACTGGAAGGATGCATGAAGGAATGTTCTGGGGAATGGAAATGTCCTGGAAATACCCTCTATCTTGATTCTGTGGTTTACATGCGTGTCTACATTTGTCAAAGCTCCTAACTAACTCTTGCTTGTGCATTTCACTCTAATGGAAATTACATCGAAATTAAGAAAAAAAAAAAGGAAAACTGAAAGACAGGGCTGGAGGGACTCATGTTTCAAGGAAAACTGAAACTGACTCCTCTGTAGTGTTGAACATACTAACAACTGGAAAAGAAGACACACTGAAGATGCCTCTGAGAAATCAGCCCGGCCCCATGCTTGGTCCCTGCTTGCATTTGAGTTTGAGACCCACAGGTTAAGACCTTGAATGACAGATCTTCAAAGACCTGTGTGGAGTTGCAACATTCAACATAGAAGCGCCACTAGCCACATGTGGCTATTTCAATCAAATTGATTAAAAATAAAGTGAAAAATTCAGCCCTCCTTTGCACTAGCCACTTGTCAAGTGCTTCACAGCCACACATAGGCTCGACAGCATAGACACAGGCTGTTTCCATCATCCCAGAAAGTTCCACTGGACAACGCTGGTGTACACACTGTCTAACTTTTGGTCTGATCAACATCTGGACCCCCGGGCAGGAAAGGCACCATGAACACTGCTGTGCAGCGATTGACAATGAACAGGTGCTCAGGAAATACGCATTGAATGAATGAATGAAAGCAGAAGACATAAACAGACTTGAGTGTGAATCCCAACTCGGGCCTTTGACAACTGTAAGCACTCCAGCAAACTTCCCCTCTGAGTTTCTGTTTCCTCTGTACAGAGAATGGCATAACAATCTGTCCCTCACTCTCAAAACTGGGCACATACACCAGCGTCCTCAGGGTCACTCAGAGTACCCAGGACCAAGAAAGACTTGCAGGACAACTGCCGTGTCAGCAGTCCTATCAGGAAATTCTGGAACAGGAGGGAGGCAAGGGAGCTGTGTAAGGGGCAGTGGGGACGTTTCAGTTTGTGAGAATGGCCTCTGGAAAGGGCAGGTACAGGTGGTAAAGAGACAGCAGGCTAGGCTCCACTCTGCGGGTTTGTGAGGGAGGGCTGCTGAGCACAGGGAAAAATCTACGTTCGTCCCCATGTCCGGTGGCTGGAATCTGAGCTGGGAAACAGCATCTGATATGCACAAATACTGCTGTGGTCATAGTGGTGGGTCAGGGAGCTGCCTCGATCCCCAGAGAGAACCCACTGTTCTGAGTGGCATGGACCCCCATCAGGGCAGACTGAGACAGGGCCCGCCATGAGGCTAGGAACAAAGAGGGCGGCTGGGCCTTGAGCAAGGAGCTGGCCCAGGTTTGTATTCCCAGTATCCATCCTTCTCCACATCCAGCCATATGGGGCCTCCTGGACACTGGGGATGTCAATGTCATTGCCTATGTGTTCATTTGCGCATTCATTCAACAAATATTTATTGTGTACCTACTATGTGCCAGGAAATGAGCTTCACGCCAGAAATACATCACTGAACAAGACAAAGCCTTTGGTATCAGAAGCTTGAACTGTAACACGGGGAGAGACAACAAACAATATTGTCAAGAGTCACAATAATAACAATAGCATCTTACATTTATTGAGTGCTTACTGTGTGCCACACACTATATGTTGTGCTTTTTTTTTTTTTTTTTGAGATGGAGTTTGGAGTTTCACCCTAGCTACCCAGGCTGGAGTGCAATGGCACAATTTTGTCTCACTGCAACCTTGGCCTCTCTGATTAAAGTGATTCTCCTGCCTCAGTCTCCCACATAGCTGGAAATACAGGCGCCTGCCATCATGCCCCCACTAATTTTTTGTATTTTTAGTAGAGATGGGGTTTTACCATGTTGGCCAGGCTGGTCTTGAAGCCCTGACCTCAGGTGATCTGCCCACTTTGGCCTCCCAAAGTGCTGGGATTACAGGTGTGAGCCACCACGCCCGGCCATATTATTGACCCTATTTTGTAGGTGAGAAAGCTGAGGCACAGAAAGGTTACAGAGATCATCCAGCTCTAAGGCATGTGGGATTCGAACCCAGGCAATGTGACTTCAATTTGACCCTAACCAGTATAGTGATGGCCTCACTGCAGAGAGTGATGAATGCTACAAAGAAAGGGCGGCAGCAAGGTGTCTCAAGCCTCTGGGGAGGAGCCAAGGAAGGTCTCCATGAGCCCTGTCTAACCTGAGGCCCCTGGACATGCTGAGTCAGGGGCACAGTCAGGACTAGAAGCCAGGCTTCTGGACTCCTGGCCCAGTGCTCCTTCTCTAAATCCCTGTACCTGTGCCATGAATGCTAAGGGCTTGGGAGCAAGGACTTAGCCAACTCTTGGGCTTAGGATGACTGAGGTCCACCGAGTACTCCCTTGTCTCCCTGCACACAGACTCTCCCCTTCCTCTGGGTCCAGTGTGGGTCTCAGCTCCCAGACTGCTCCCTGCTTAGAATTCCTGTCCATGTTACCCCAACCCGGGCCTATAATGCTGGCTTCGACATTTCCAAGGTGGGCTTGTTCCCTTTAATTCACTTTTGCTCTTCACAGCAACTCTGAGGGGTCGGAGCTAGCATCTCCACATCATGGGTGGAAGACAGATCTTGAAGTCAGACACACTGGGCTTAGCTGCTTAGTAGCTATGTGACATTGAGTGAGTCATGTCACCTCTGGGAGCCTCAGTTTCCTCCCTCTGCACAGGAAGGGTGGCAGTGGCTTCCTTGCAAGGGGTTTATGAGCATCTAGTGAGATACCACATGTAAAGCGCCAAGCACAGTGGCTGGCACATATTAAGTATTTCATAAAAAGCAAGTTTTTAAACGTGATCACTACTGTCATTGATGTGAGGATGTCAGCAGCACACGGGCACCCACAGGACATTTTCTTGCACCCCAGGAGGCATTCTTGTCACTTGTCCCCACTGGGTCTGGGGCTAGGGCTTCTTTGTACCTCTGATGTACGAAGTGGAAGCTCTGCCTGGCTGGCAAGACCCAACCTGCTGCAATGGCCAGGCTGCACCCACGTAGGGCTGCTGCTCCTGGGGCACTGGGCTCCAGACATGAAATGGGAAGGGGCAGATAAGCTTTTGTGGAAGGTGGCCAGGCACAGGGAGAGGTCCCACCCTCTTGAGAGGCTGGCCCCGCCCTGAGCATCCTTCTGGGGCAGAGATCTGGGCAGGACAGAA
Source organism: Alouatta palliata (assembly GCA_004027835.1). NCBI lineage: Eukaryota > Metazoa > Chordata > Mammalia > Primates > Atelidae > Alouatta > Alouatta palliata. The sequence continues at coordinate 90,731 of PVKV010002655.1, read as the reverse complement.
AAGAGGAGGAGGCTGGCTCTGTTTTACTGCAATCCTAATGGGTCACTTGCCTTCTGCATTCCCCAGAAGGTCTAGAATGGGGTCACCCCTCAAAACCTCCCTGCCTCACTCGTAGTTTGGAACCATGAACAAGCTGTTCCCACTCACATGGAAATCACCTGCCCTTCCCCTGGAGACATTTTCCACTTCTCTACCTCCAGACTTTCGCTCATGCTGTTTCCTCCACCTAGAAAACCTCTCTCTCTGCTCTGCTGTCAGAAAAGGGCCAAACTTTTGAGACTCAGCCAAAATGGCACTCCCTTTGCCCCAGCATTAGTTTAACAAGCATTTGTGGATGCTCTCAAGATGGGCTGCTCTGCTCTCACACACCCCGCCAGGGCCTAGCTACTGGGGGGGGCGGCAAATGGAAGTCTTAACCTCCAGCCCCCACCCCAGAGGCCACCTGTGTAGGACCCCTAGTGGGGTGCCGGGATCCTCCCTACAAATGGCAAATAACTCTGTATTTGGGGGAACAGCCCTTCTCTGGAATTGGGGGTAAGAAGAGGAAGGACATCTTGTGGGAGGGAGGGGCCAGGAGGCTTGAGGGAACTCTGGCATGTGTTCCAGAAACCCTTAGGGATCAGAGACAAGGCCAAAGAGGCAGCCCTCATGAGGCTGTCCAGTGCCCTGGACATGGATCCAGGAAAATTGGCTGGGTGACCTCAGGCAAGTCACTAGCGCTTGCTGAGCCTCAACCTCCTCATTTGTGAAACAGGGCTAGTACCCCCAACCTCTGAATGAAATGGTGAACGCCTTGACACATGGGAGGGGCTTGAGTCTGGGTACTGAGGGGTGCTGGGGCCTGAGCTGATACTGAAGGTCCCCAGGGCTCCTTCTCTGATGCCGCATCTCAGAACCCCTTCCCCTTCTTGCCTGCCCAGGGCATCCCTTGCCAGGAGCAGTTTTAAAACTCCCCAGTACCTGGGCTATGAGCCACAGCTTCTTAAAGTTCCCCATCTCCTGCAGTGGGCTTAGCTGGACCCAGCCAGAGCCCATCATTCACTGTTTCTGGAGATTATCACAGTTTGCAGAAACAGCAGGGCACCTAGCAGGAATCTGGCACAGACTCCTGGCTAGTTGGGGCTGGAACTGGGCCAGGACAGCATCTCGTGTCCTCTAAAAGGATCCACAGGGCCCTCCCTCTCTCCCTTTCCCCTCACTCAGGCACACTCTGGCTCCAGAGTTCTGGGGCCACATCCCAGGCACAGGCACTGCAGTCTTGTCCCCACTGGTTTATGAGACACAGAAAGAACTTTGGGCTGATCGGGGGAGGATGGTCACTCACCCTCTGTGGTTAAGAACAGAAAGTCTGGAGCCACACTACTGGTGTGCAAACCCTGGCTCTGTCATTTACCAACTGTGACCTTGAGTGAGTGACTTAACCTCTCTGTGCCTCTGTCTTCTCACCTGTAAAGTGGTGAATAATAGTACCTGTCCCATCAGGTTGTTGAGAGGATACAGTTAGTTACTCATAAAGTGTTTGCAGTAGCGCCTGGTATGCAGTGAGTGCTGGCTTGGTTGGGTGAATGAGTCAACGCATCGGAGCTCTGCTCTGTGGCACATGAGGCCCTTCAGGATATGCCCAGACATCACCACCTGCCATTCACCCAAGCGGGTCATGATCACATCCTTCCCACCAACTCCCTTGGCTTGGCATAACCTCACAAGTGCTGTTAGTCCCAAGAACTCCTTCAACCCATGTTTCAAATGCCACTTCCTCTGTGAAGACTCCTCAATCAGGACCCTCAGGGCTGTTAGTGATAAAACCCAAACCAACTGATTTTCTAACAAAACAAACATCTTAGCTCACATTGCCTCAGAGGGAGGGAGGGAGGATCATCAGGCAGGAGACAATCCAGGTGAGATGCTGCTGCTGGATCTCTCCCCTGCCCCGACTCCATGCCTTATCTTCCCTTTGTGTGTTACCTTTACTCTCATCTCCTGAGATTAGACATCCTCCACACCCAGAGAATTCAGCCAGGCTTACCTTGTGGTAGCCGAGAGCCCTAGAGAAAAGAAACCTTCTCTCTCCATGGGCTGAATCAGAAAGTCCCAGGGAAGAACTCTGATTGGCCAGGCCTGTTTCCTGTGCCCTCCCCTGTGACTTAGCAGAGGTGAAGCTTGATGCTGTGATTGGCAGTCTGGTTAATATCACAGGGAGTTGGGGAGGAACAATTCCCAAAGGAAGGGGGCCGCTGTTAGCAGATGTGTCCTCACCATTCCTCACCATCCCTCCTGCCACCTGTGGGCCTGTGCTTTCACTGCATTCTGCACACCCCTCCAGCAGACCCCACCAAGCTTCTGGGGATGATTTGGGTACTAGGGTATGGGTGACTGTCTCTGCCACTGGACCATGAAGTCTTAAAGGGTCAAGGCTCTGGTCATCTTGGCTCCCCCAGTCCTCTGCTCTGCGCCCTGATCATAAACTGCTTTTGACAAACAAAGAAAATGAAGGATCAAGGAAAAGAAGGGGTTGTGTAAGGGGCCAACCAGGATGAAAATCTGCATCTAGGCTCTTCCAGCCCTACCCTGCAGCCTCCTCCTTCAACCCACAATCAGCAACACACCCTACAAGAAATATGTTGACAAGGAAACCATCACCCACCCCTCAGGAGGCAAGCAATGGCCTCAGCCCAGTGCCCCTGCGAGGAAAGCTGGACTTACGTTCAAAACCAGCTTCTATCAAAGACACACTCTGCAATTGTGGACAACCACGTTGGTAGTGAGGATGAAATGAGAGAATGCAGACAAAGTGTGCAGCACACAATAGGGACTTGATGAATGGTGGCTGTTGTTTTCAGAGCGGGGCTCCCTGGGTAGCTCAGGGCCATGGCTGGGTCTGGCTGGCCGCCCATACCACAGGGCCTGCAGGGTCACAGCCCCAGAGCCTCCCTTTTGTTGCCCAACATGCAGGAATGTTCACAGTGACTGTGGCCTCCTCTGTCCATCCATTTATAAACTCAGTAGGCATGTCCCATGCATCACCAACAGCGCAGGCTTCCGGGGCAAGTGAGGAAAGAGTGTGCGGCTAGGACATGGGGTTTAATGCCTGTGATCCCAGCACTTTGGGAGGCTGAGGCAGAAGGATCACTTGAGACCAGGAGTTTGAGACCAGCCTGGGAAACATAGTGAGATCCTGATCTCCACAAAAAAAAAAAAAAAAAAAAAAAAAAAAAAAAATTTAGCCTGGTGTAGTGGCTCATGCCTGTAATCCCAGCACTTTCAGAGGTCAAGGTGGGAGGATCGCTTGAGCTCAAGAGTTTAAGTCTGGGCACCATTGCGAAACCCCGTCTCTACAAAAAATAAAAAATTAGCAGGTATGGTGGTGCACATCTATAGTCCCAGCTACTCAGGAGGGTGAGGTGGGAGGACTGCTTGAGCCCTAGGAGGTTGAGGCTGCAGTGAGCAGTGACTGTGCCACTGCACTCCAGCCTGAAAAGGTGAAACCCTGTCTCAAAAAAAAATTTTTTTTAAGTTTTAAAATTGGTTGGGTACGGTGGCTCACACCTGTAATCCCAGCACTTTGGGAGGCTGAGGTGGGCAGATTACTTGAGGTCAAGAGTTCGAGACCAGCCTGGCCAACATGGTGAAACTCCGTCTCTATTAAAAATACAAACATTAGCTGGGTGTGGCAGCACACGCCTCTAATTCCAGCTACTGGGGAGGCTGAAGCACAAGAATTGCTTGAACCCAGGAGGCAGAGGCTGCAGTGAACCTAGATTGTGCCACTGCACTCCAGCCTGGGCAACACAGTGAGATTCTGTCTCGAAAAAAAAAATTTAAAAATTAGTCTGGTGTGGTGGCATACACCTACCATCGTCGCCACTCAGGAGGCTGAGGCAGGAGGATCGCTTGATCCCAGAAGCTCAAGACCAGCCTGGACAACATTGCAAAATCCTGTCTCTACAAAAAAAATATATAAAAATTAGCTGGGCATGGTGGTGGGCACCTGTAGTCCTAGCTACTCAAGAGGCTGAGGTGGGAGGATCGCTTGAGACCCAGGAGGTTGAGGCTGCCATGATCTGTGATTGCGTCCCTGCACTTCAGCCTGAAAGACAGTATAAAATTCTGCCTCAAAAAAATAATTAAAAAAAAAATTTTAAATTAGCCTGGTGTGGTGGCACACACCTATTCATCTTAGCTACTCAAGAGGCGGAGGCAGGAGGATCGCTTGAGCTCAGGAGGTCAAGGTTACTGTGAGCTATCACTGTGCCACTCCACTCTGGCCTGAGTGACAAAGTGAGACCCTGTCTCTTAAATAAACAAAAAAAGAGCAAGCAGCTTCCCCAGCTGACACGGTGCGTGTCTCCTGTGCTGTCCCATCACTGAGGGGTAGGAGGACGGAGCAGGCAGGAGTGTGGTGGATACGGGCCTATGCCACCTGTATTCAAAGCCGATTTTGTATACCGTGGCATGATCCCAGTTCATTGCAACCTCTGCCTCCTGGGTTCTAGCAATTTTTGTGCCTCCTACTACCTGTTTGACTTGGGCAAGTCAAAGAATTAAACTAGTTCAAAGATATCAAGTACTGTGAACACTGGCACTTCCATTTGATTCTCTCATGCATATGTAAGGTAAAGAGTATCGCTGTCTCTCAGTTTGCAGATGATAAAACTGCAACTCAGAGAGGGATAGTGACTTGCTTGGATCACACAGCCAGAAAGTGACAGGGCAGGACTGACGCCAGGTCGGTCTGACTCTAAACTACCTGTTGCTTCCACTCAGCCCTCTGCACCCCACTATTCCCTCCTGGACTCTGATGTCTCTGTGCTTGTCCCCCTACCTGCTCACAGTGCCAAGGCCAACTCCCCTTGTCTAGCCCCAGCCAATCAGGGTGGACCTGCAGTCAAACCAGATGCTGCTGAGCTGGTGTTGCCTCGGTGACCAGGAATGTCTGCTGAACGAGCCCACCCCAGGCTCAGCTTCCCATCTGGTCCCCATTACACCCCATCCCCCCTCAAGACACATGTGTCATGCTTGCCTGGGGGGATGGAGGGAGCCCGGGAGGAAACGCCTGGCTGGGGAGTGGAGGGCTGATTCTGGCTGACAGTGGGGGAACGATGACTGTATTGGCTCAGGAGGACATGAGCTGCCCTAGCTGCAATCTTGGCCAGAGCGGCCCCAGGCCCAGAGCAGAGCTGGCGGGGATGAGAACTAGGGAGAGGAAGACATGACGCAGGTGGGAGTACGGGAGCAGGGAGCTGAGCACTAGGCTCAGATCCAATGGGAACAAGCTGCTCCCTCACCCTTGGAGTGGAAAGAGCAAAGGTTCTGGAACAGACAGACTTCAGCTGGACTCTGTGTAATTTACTGCTGTGTGACCCTGGGTGAATTGCCTCACCTCTCTGAGCATGTGTTCTCATCTATAGGATGGGGACATGTGAATCTCCTTCACTGGGCTATGGTGGGAACTAAGGAGGTATCCATGCAAAGGCACATGGGGAATTCAAGTGCTGTCTACTGAAGAGAGGCACTGCCAAGGTCATGCCTGTGGCCCAGGAATGTCCTGGCTCCTGGAGAACGGGCACAGGCAGCTGGAATGACCTGAGGGTTCAACCTGAGCAGTAGTGTGGCCTGGGTGACAGGTGTAGTGGCAATGATGACAGTGCTGAGGCTGTGGCTGCTGGTAAACGGTAACACCAATGATAGAGCAGCAGCAAAAGCCAGGCTTGAGCAATGACTTCACTCTAGGTTCCGTGCTAAGCACTTTACATGTGTTTTCTAATTAACCATAACAGCAGCCCCATGTGAAAGATGTGGAAGAAGAGACACAGAGAGGTTAAGTAACCAGTCCAAGGTTACACAGCTGGTGAGAAGATGGGATCAAATTTGAACCAGGTCTATCTGAGACTCAGGCACTATGGGACCCTGCAGAATGGAGTGGGGTTCTGGGCAGCGGGCCCTAGCTAGACCAGGGGAGTGGCCCTTCCTGGGACACTCACGCAGCAACATTCCCAAAGCCCCTCCTGGCCCCCGAACTCCTGGCTCTGTACCGATCCAGCCTGAGCTCCTCTTCTCCCTCTCGGGCTTGGCTTAGTTCAGCCTGGTTCAGGAGCAAATCTGCAATTGCACAATTAACAATTAGGAACAACTCTTCTTTTCTTCCAAGGGAGGGATCGGCCCAAGCCCTGGTGACAGGGACACAGCGGGGCTTCTGACAGGACCTACAAGGTATGTTCCCAGCCCCTTGCCAGGCTGGATGACCCCTTTCCTAACCCAGCCCAGCCAGGAAATCAAGGGTCAGACAACCCCTCTCTCTCTATCTTCCTTTGTCATCTGAATCCTACCTCCCCGCCAGGGAGACTTCCTGACTGTCCTGGCTCACAGCTTTCATGCATTCCTAAGACCCCAACACCACTGATTCTCTGTCTACTGAGCCAGCACCTGGCCCGAACCATCTCCACGGGATCACGTATCTGTATCTGCTGCAAGCAACTACAGCTTGTTTGTTGTTGTTTTTGTAAATAACACTGGGCTTATCCCTCTCAATACCAAATCTAGTCCACGACACATAGAAACTGTTTGATCCATGGTTTACTTCTTGGCTTGGAGAACTCCTATTCACCCTTCAAAACCCAGATGAAATGTCATCACCTCTATGAAGTCTTCCTCTGTGTCCCATGCTGCCCCATCTGTATGTACCGGCAGTGATTTGTATGTATCTCCAGTAGAAAACTCTCTGCTGTACTGTAATTAATAACTACTATCCAGGTGCTGTGCTAAGACTGTCACATTCATTAATTTCAAATCTACCTCTCTGCAAGACAGAGACAATAACCCTATTTAACAGATGGGGGCGATAAGGCTCAGAGAGGTTAAGAGGCTTGCCTAAAATCACACAGCTAGTAAGTGGCAGACCTGTAATTTGAGCCTAGGTCTGCTCATGTCCCAAGCAAGTAATTCTTTGGTTGGTTCAGGCTGCCCCTTCCATCCAACTGCATCTGAATCCTACGCCTAGTGGGGTCCCAACTTTTGCAGTTCCCCCACAGATCAACCTCAGAGACGAGCTGTCACTCAGCCCCAACGCCCGGGGCATCCCAGGCCAAAGGTGATCTACCAGCTGGTGCCAACTCACCCTCACAGCCTCTAGGACAACCTGGAAAGCCCTAGGGGCTTGCATATAGGCAACTAGGCATTAAAAGCTGCTCCTGGCTGGGCGCGGGGGCTCACACATGTAGTCCCAGCACTTTGGGAGGCCGAGGCAGGCAAATCACTTGAGGCCAGGAGTTTGAGACCAGCTGGCCAACATGGTGAAACCGCATCTCTACTAAAACTACAAAAATTAGCCAGGCGTGGTAACACGTGCCTATAATTCCAGCTACTCAGGAGGCTGCAGCATGAGAATCACTGGAATCCAGGAGGCAGAGGTTGCAGTGAGCCGACATCGCGCCATTGCGCTCCAGCCTGGGCGACAAGAGCAAGTCTGTCTCAAAAAGAAAAAAAAAAACTACCTCTCTTTTCCCCATATTCTAGGGCTCTATGAATCTGCTTCCTCTGTCTACACAGGCAGATTCAGGAAAGAGTGCAGGTTCTGGAATCAGCCAACCTGGGTACTGGCTGTGGAACCCAGCTTCTCTGGTGCCGTCGCCAGCTTACCTGTGGCTCGGGAGAACCCCTCCTCACGGTGGACTGAGTACAGCTGTGAAAGCTGAGTACCTGACACAGTAGCTGGCACATGTCCACTTGTCTAGTGAACAGATTTATTACATGTACACGATGCACCAGACACTGCTCTTGGTGCTGTTTACAGAAGCAAATCAGAGGAACATTCCTGTCCTTAAGGGGTTTTCACTCTCAGAACAGCAACCCCCAATATTGTTGGCCTGTTCTCTCAGTGAGGAATCCCATGATGCTGTGGGCTTCCCTGATTCCAGTTTTTTTTTTCTTTTTTTTTTTTTTTTTGAGACAGAGTCTTGCTGTGTCACCCAGGCTGGAGTGCATTGGTACAATCTTGGCTCACTACAACCTCTGAATCTCGGGTTTAAGCAATTCTCCTGCCTCAGACTCCTAAGTAGCTGGGGTTACAGGTGTGCGACACCACGCCCAGCTAATTTTTGTAGATTTTTAGTGGAGAGGGGGTTTTACCATGTTGGCCAGGTTGATCTCAAACTCCTAACCCCAGGTGATCTGCCCGCCTCAGCCTCCCAAAGTGCTGGGATTATAGGTCTGAACCATCGTGCCCGGCCTGATTCCAGTTCTTAACATACATAACACATATACTTCTTAGAAACTCTCCTGCGGTCACCAGGAGACATGAATAAGGAAGTCCCTTAAGCATGCGCTGTGGTTGAGAATGAGAAACAGCCTAAATGCCCATCTATAGGAGCCTGAATAAACCATAGAAGAGCCACACCATGGGATGAAATACTACACAGTCCTGAAAATGTAGTGGCTGCAAGTCAAACATAACATAAAGAGAGAAAGGCGAGCTGCAGAAGTCAATATGGAGCCTCCTACCAATTATTTCAAGTTCAAAAACAATGAGCAACACCATACCTATGTATCATTTAGGGAGGCAGAAACAGAATCAAGACAGTCACTGAAGCCAGTCGTTTCCCCTGGGAGAGGGAGTGGTAAGAGATGGACTGGGGGCGTGGGGTGCAGAGGATTCGCCTGCATTTGGGATGTCTTATTCCTTAAGCTGATGGCTTATATACCTGTTTGGTTTTACTGAGCTGATGCTTTTAATACGTCGGAGATATTTTGCTACCCACCAGGAAAGGTCAGACAGACTTGGGCTTCGAGCCAGCCCTGTACTTTGCTGCCATGTGGTCCAGTCTCCTCTATCGCCTGCTGTTAGCTCCTGGGACTCTGCTGAGAATTAGACAAGGTGGTGGCTGCACTGTTCCCGCTGCCGTGGGGAGGGTCTCCCAAAATGAACCGACAGAGAGGAAGGCCAGCCCGTAGGCCTCAGACGGGAAAAAGGGTTTGCTCGTCACAAGGCCAGGCCAGCCCGTGGCAGTGCTGAGCTAGTGACGCATCTGCTGCTCTGGGGATTGAGCACTTTTGATCTCTTGACAGGGATAAAGTCATAGGCCTAGGCTGGCTGGACTCCCTCCACTGCCCCCAACCAGCTTCTCAGACTTTGTGCTCCTGGCCTCCTCCTTGGGACCCCTCCAGGCCAGGAGCCATGCCTTCCCCTCTGTGAGCTGGGCAGGAAAACCCAACTCTATTCCTGCCCAGTTCTCCTCAGCCCCTCCGAGCCCCTGCTTCCATCACAAGGCGGAGTCCTAACTACCTGGCATCCACACAGATCCTCTGGAGACACGCGAGTGGGTCAGGGCAGTCAAGAGTTGTGTGGGCTCAGACAGCTCACCCAACTTTTGCAGGTCCCTGGCTTTGGCAGGTGTGGCTGAGTGTCGGGTGCTGGTGTCTGTCTCCTGGTTCAAATCCAGGCTAGGGTGTGATGCCAATATTCTTGAACTTAAACCAGAGCCACCGCGACCTCTTTCTCAAAGTGGGGATGAAACACACTCAAAGCAGGGTCTGCCCCTCAAATGCACCTTGAAGGCATCAGACAGCACAGACCAGGGTCCCCTCGATGGCTGCTGTTACGGTTAAACGATTCATTGATGAACATGGGTGACGGAAACAGTGGGGGAGAGAAGGGGGGAAGACCTGGCATGGGAAGTGGGGAGCAGGAGGCCCTTGTGTGGCCTCCCAGAGCCCCAAATCCAATGAAGCAAGTACCCCACTGGCACATGCCCAGAGACTTAGCAGCGTTCCGGAGGGCCCAAGGGCATCACCAGGGCACAGCTCAGGGAGGGCAGCTGAGTGGGAGCAGCTGTGAAATTGGGTTTCACAACTGATGCATCTGGGGAACTTATTTCCTTCATCCCTGACCTTTCCAGGCCCTGTCCCACCCCCTTAACAAAGGTCAACCTGACCTAGGGGTGTCCTCCCTGCAGACCTCACCTCCGGTTCTGCCTCAGCCTCTCACTGAGTCTTTGGGGCAGACATTTCCCCTCTCTGGGCTTTAGTTTCTCCATCTGTAAAATGGGTGGGAGGATATTTCAGGTATTAGCAACTTCTAAAATCTCATTTTTTGAAGACCTACAACCAGTAAGCCTGCCTGAGCCCACCACACAATCCTATCTAAGCAGAGCTGGCAAAATCCTCCTCTCTGGGAGAGAGAGAGGCGAAACCCCTGAGCTAGGTCACACCTGCCCTCCAAGGAGCCAGCCCCACTGACAGTCACTTCAGCCTGGCCAGGCCCCCACACAGTGATGTGCCAAAAAGTGGGTGGGGAGGGGATTTGTGGGGAGGGGATTTGTGGAGAAGGAATTGCAGGGAGGGGATTTGCAGCGAGAGCTACAGCTCCCCAGAGGCTGCTCCTCCGCCAGGGAAGATGCTGAGCGAGGGTCAGAAGAAAGTATGGGAAATGTGACATCAGCAGAGGCAGATGGGAAGGAGTACTATCCAAAAAATGCTTTCATAAATCACCCTCCCAGGAAGCCAAATTCTGTGAGTTTTCAGCAGAGCTAGTTCTGTTTTCTCTCCTGGGCTCTATTTCCTCACCAGCTAAGTCAAAATAATAAAGTGAGGCCAGACGCAGTGGCTCACGCTTGTAATCCTAGCATATGGGAGGCTGAAGTGGGTGAACTGTCTGAGCTCAGGAGTTTGAGACCAGCCTGGGCAACATCGCGAAACCCCGTCTCTACCAAAATACAAAAAATTAGCCAGATGTGGTGGTGTACATGTGTAATTCCAGCTACTTGGGAGGATGAGGTGGGAGAATCGCTTGAACCTGGGAGGCAGAGGTTGCAGTGAGCCAAGATCACACCACTGCACTCCAGCTTGGGCGACAGAGCAAGACTCCGTCTTAAAATAATAATAAAGTGAATTATGCAGGGCTTTTCTAGACATGTGATAAGACCCCGTGTCTAAATGGCCTGATGCATACTAGTGGGTCCATAAATGCTGGCTCCATGCCATCCCCACCTCTGTCCACCAAGGCGCCCCCAGCGCCAAGGGCCAGACTCCCTCTACTGCCTCCTACCTGTTTCTCAGACTTTCTGCTCCTGGCCTTCTTGGGAGCCCTCCAAGGCAGCAGCCGTGCCCTCCCCTCTGTGAACTGGGCAGGAAAGCCGGGCTCCATCCCTGTCCAGCTCTCCTCGGCCTCTCCTGAGCCCTGCCTCCTCATTCTCGCCGCTCCCTGCCAGGCGCTGGGAGGCACTGCTTGCTGTTCCCTAGTTTGTCTTGGTCCCACAGTGGGCCAGCCAGCAGTCTGGATGTTTACATTAGTGGGTCAGGGCCCCCTGCCTGCCGAGACAGGCTGAACAAACACACACAGTCCCACGGCTTCTGGCGCCAGCCCCCACATACCACGCGCCACCCAGGCTGCCTTGAGTCCACAGGGGACCCCGCCCCATTCCAGATCCTCCGTTTACACTTGGTAGGGGTGTCCAATCTTTTGGCTTCCCTGGGCCACAGTGGAAGACAAATTGTCTTAGGCCACACAGAAAATATGCTAATGATAGCTGATCAGCTAAAAAACAAAAGGTTCATGCCTAAATCTCACAATGTTTTAAGAAGTTTACGAACTTGTGGTGAGCCGCATTCAAAGCCATCCCGGGCTGCAGGTTGGACAAGCTCATTCACAGATTCTCCCCATGGATTCTGTTTGAGGTTTGCTGCATCCAGCTGATACCTGAGACACTAACCCCGCCCAAGCCTATCTCCGGGATCCAGCCATCAACAGCTGTGTGGGCTCAGACAGGTCACCTGACTTTTCATTTATAAAATGGGGATGGTGGCCGGGCACGGTGGCTCACGTCTGTAATCCCAGCATGAGGTCAGGAGTTCAAGACCAGCCTGATCAATATGGCAAAACTTCATCTCTACTAAAAATACAAAAAAAATTAGCCAGGTGCAGTGGCACATGCCTATACTCCCAGCTATTCAGGAGGCCGAGGCAGAAGAATCACTTGAACCCAGGAGGCACAGGTTGCAGTGAGCCAAGATCGTGCCACTGCACTCCAGCCTGGGCAACAGAGAGAGACTCTGTCTCAAAAATAAATAAATAAATAAAAATAAATGGGCATGGTGACAGGGCCAACCCCACAGAAGATGGTGACGATCAAATGGGATAATGAGAGGGAGGCACTAAGCATGGTGCCTGCAGGACTCATGGAAGGTGCTGGAGAAATAAGCTTTTTAAAAAAATTTATTACTGTTTTATGAGTAATTGAAGAGTTTGGCTAAGAAGTCAAGTGGGTCCTGAGAATACAGCCTAAAAATAAATAGAAAATTCTTGGCCAGACTGTGCCAAGCACTTTCCTTGTATGATCACGCCTCACAGCAATCCCAGGAGATATGGTGTGCCATCATCCTTCATTTGCATAGATAGGCTCAGAGAGGTTGAGTCACTTAGAGGGGGTCACACAGCTCCCTGAGGGAAGCATGTGCCTGTTCCAGAGCCTGCAGTTACCCTCCACACTCACCCTTGCTCCCACAGGGGCTGCAGCCTCATCTCTGTCTTTCCTCCCCACCCTCCCTTCATGCTGGGCAGGCTTCCTGAGGTCCCCAGCCTCCTCCAGGCCATGGAATCCTGGGAGCAGCCTCCCCTCCCTACTGCCTCAGTGGTACCTTGAGGACCTGTGATGCTTTTCCCTTGCCCCAGGTCTGAGCCTCTGGACCCTGCTGCTGCGGAGCCTCCTGGTTTGGAAAAGGGGAAAGGAGCTGTCTTTGACTCATCATCTACCACATGCCGGGCACTGCACAGATATTTTCCCACATAATCTTCATGATCACCCTGCACTGGAGGTACTACCATCCCCACTTCACAGAGGAGGAAACCGAGGTTCTCAGGCATGGTGTCACTTGCCGGGGATCCCACAGCTAGTACATGGCGGAGCTGGGGACTCAAACCCAGGGTGCGCTGACTCAAAGCTCATAAACTTGCTCTTCCCCAGGCTGACCCCTGCTTCTGAGAGAGATAAGACTCCACATAAACAACCCGAACACAAACCAGAAGCCAGGCACGCCTTCACGAGGGCCAGATAACAGCTGGGAAGATATACAAAGAGGGGCTCAGGCTTCCTGGGGAAATCTCTGTGTGAATATGTACAGAGGAATTCCCCAATGGGAGGAGCAGCCCTGGGGCCCCCAGCAGCCAGGCCTGGGAAGAGAGTCTGTTGGGGACCCAAGCCTGGCCACAGGAAAGATAATTCCCAGTGCAGTGCCCGTGGGTGCCTTCACAGGTAATCAGTGTGGAATGAGCAGCTGTGGGGTGCTGGGTCAGGCACCAGGCTTGTAGCACCCTATGATCTTACTCCATTTTTTCAGCAGTCCTGTCACACAGGAATTATTTTCTTATTTGTTGAGATGGAGTCTCACTCTGTGGCCCAGGCTGGAATGTAGTGGTGCAATCTCGGCTCACTGCAACCTCTGCCTCCCATGTTCAAGCTATTCTCCTGCCTCAGCCTCCCAAGTAGCTGGGATTACAGACATGCACCACCATGCCTGGCTAATTTTTGTATTTTTGGTAGAGACGGGGTTTCACCATGTTGGCCAGGCTTGTCTTGAACTCCTGACCTCAAGTGATCAACCCACCTTGGCCTCCCAAAGTGCTGGGATTGCAGGTGTGAGCCACCGTGCCCAGCCTATTTAGAGAGGGGGAAACTAAGTCTGAGAGAGGGAAGAGTGCTTTCTAAGCATCCAAGACCACCTGGAAGGGGCAGGTTGGTCTGATTTCCATGTCCGAATGAAACACAGCTGCATCTCCAGCCACCTTTTGGTCAGGTCTGGTCTCCTTCTTCCTCTGCCTGAGGCTCCCTCACTGCTGCCCCCACCTCACTCACGTCAGGAGTTGGTACAACTTCTGAAGTCAGCATTATATGCCCATTTTACAGATGAGGAAACTGAGGCTCAAAAAGAAGTGGCAAGGCAGCTAGCTTCCTGGTGAGATGGACTGGGGATGGGGGTGTGGATGAAACCAGGAGACCCCACACCCCACCTGACCCCGAAGTGCTGCTCCCTCACTAACGACTGGGGATGGGTCAGTGCCACCTACCTCTAGTAAATGCTTCCATTCCCACAACCATGGGCACCTTGTGGAGGACTTTGTAGCCCTTAGCCCAGCAGAAGACCAGGCAGCCTGGCTGCAGGGTTGCCATGGAAACACCAGTGGGTTCTTTGAGGGCAGGAGAGCAGCCAGCCCTTCTCGCCTATCCAGTGCAAGGTGCAGGCTGAGGCACAGGTTGGGGCTGTGCCACACTCCAGGGCCCCAGGCCTTGTGACCAAAATGGCAGTGCCACTGCTGGCACAGCGGATGGGGACACCGGGGCAGTGGCACTGTTTGGCCCTGAGGAGTTGGAAGTTGACCTAACAACATAGCTGGGGAAAAGGACAAGAGAACCCAGCAATGGAGAGGAGAGGCACAGGAAAGGGGTAGACAGAGAAGGGTGTCGGGAAGGACAGGAGGTTCCGAACTAGCACTCTGCGGAGAGAGAGAAACAGGGAGGCTGACAAGGGAAGTGGGCATGGCACCCAGATGAGGGTGCACGTGGACCCACCCTCTGCTGGAAACTGTGCATGTCTGGTGAAAACCCCTGACTGGGGCTTTGGAGGGAGGGCAGGTCCCGGGGCTCAGAGGTTGGGGTCATTTCCAAAAACACAGCTGCTTACACTTTTTCAAAGCACCTACACGGCAGAGGAGAGTCAACCCATGCCCTGGCGGGTTTGAGGACACAGCTAAAAGCTGTAAAAAAAAAACCTGAAGTCTCATTTTCTTTTGAGTCTCAAAAATTTGTGCCAATTCTGCATTCTACTCCAAAATAGTACCTTTCTATTTTATGATACAAGTACCCTACTCTGTTCCCCAGGGCAATCTCACACACTGGTATGAGCAGCTCAAATATAAAAATTAAGCATGAAACCTCAAGAGTAGATAAGCTGACCTTGAGAGCATGGGTGGAGAAAGGCCCTAGCCTCCCAGAACAACACAGCTAGGGCCGGGGGGAGGGCTGTGGATCAAAACACGCATGGCCCGGACCGCAGGCCAGACACTCTGCCAGCTGCTCACATTAACTCACTCATTCATTTTCTACTTATTCTCTTTAAAATCATGTGCCTACTACATGTTAGCATCGTTCTAGACCGATATAGCAGGAAACAAAACAGACAAAATACTTGGCTTCGGGCTGAGTGCAGTGGTTTATGCCTGTAACCCCAGCACTTTGGAAGGCTGAGATGGGAGGATCACCTGAGTCTGGGAGCTCGAGACTACAAAGATCGCCCCATTGCACTCCAGCTTGGGTGACAGAGTGTTACCGCATCCCAGAAAACTAAAAATAAAATAAACCTTGCCTTCATGAAACTTACACGCAGCATACTAGACTGTGGGAGGGGCTGCGGGGAGCAATGAGGTAGTAAAGGGAAACAGAAAACAGGAGATGGGGGCAATTTTCCTCCCTCCCTCCCACTTTTCTTTCTTTTTCTCTTTCCTTTCCTTTTCTTTTCTTTCTGATATGGAGTCTCACTCTTATTGCCCAGGCTGGACTGCAATGGTGCAATCTCAGATCACTGCAACCTCCGCCTCCCAGGTTTAAACGACTGTCCTGCTTCAGCCTCCTGAGTAGCTGGGATTACAGGTGCGTACTACCACACCCAGCTAATTTTTGTATTTTTAGTAGAGACAGGGTTTCACCATGTTGGCCAGGCTGGTCTCAAGGGGGCAATTTTCAATAGGGAAAGGCCTCCCTGAGAAGTGACATTTGAGTAAAGTCTCAAAGGAAATGAGGTTGCTTTGCATTTTCTCATTTGTTTTTCACAACTATGAATGGGAGTTAATGTCTTATGTTTTATAGATAAGAAAAGTGAGTCTCAAAGAGGTAAAATTATTTACTTAAGGTCACCTAGAAATTACACCTAGTTACTACTGGGAAATTGGGGTACAGCATGACACTGAACCCAGGCCTACCTGCTCCTCTCTAGGGAGGACGGTTAGAAGCACCCCTGCCCACCCTTCCCCAGGCCCTGGCAGACATCACTAATTCATCTAATCCATCGCACCTCTTCCCTAACTAGAGCCAGATTTCCAAATCCTCAGCATCAGCACTACCAATCAGTAAGGATTGGCACAAGCTCCCTGGAGGTGGTGGCAAAGACCACAGGGACTTAGCAGATGACAGAGGGAGGGCATCTTCCAGGAAACTGGGAGCCCTTTGCTACCTCTCCACCATATACCTTTTGTTTTGTTTTGAGATGGAGTTTTGCTCTTGTCGCCCAGGCTGGAGTACAATGGCACGATCTCGGCTCACTGCAACCTCTGTCTCCCAGGTTCAAGCGATTCCCTCCCGAGTAACTGGGATTACAGGCATGTACGACCACACCTGGATAATTTGTTTTGTATTTTTAGTAGAGACAGGTTTTTACCATATTGGTGAGGCTGGTTTCAAACTCCTGGTCTCAAGTGATCCACCTGCCTCAGCCTCTCAAAGTGCTGGGATTGCAGATGGGAGCCACCTTGCCCGGCCTGTTCTGTTTTTAAAGAGATAATGTCTCACTCTGTTGCCCAAGCTGGAGCGCAGGCTTGATCATAGCTCATGCAGCTTCGACCTCCTGGGCTCAAGCAATCCTCTTGCCTCAGCCTCCCGAGTAGCTGGGACTACAGATGCGCACCACTGCACCCAGCCTCATATACCTTCTTAACTGGGTGGGCAGAGGAAGCAGGGGGCAGAGGTCCATCCCCAAGGGAGAAACCATCCATCACTGGGGGACTGAGGAGGACACTCCACCCACACAGCCCAGTATGCTTCGTCCAGGGTAACTCCGATGGCTGCCACAGCTGCGGTTTACTGACGTCAGGTCTGACTGGCCCCTCCAGAGTTGCCCTAGAACCCCTTTGTCTGTGGCTAGAGTGCTCCTCAGAGCTGAGGAACAAGTTTGGAGAGCACCAGGAGGGGCTCTCCCCACCCCCACCCCTTTCCCACATGAAGAGAAACATTTCAGGGTTGAAGAAATGACTCATTCTCCCCAGAGAGAGGGCTGGAGCTGAGCTGAATCAGGCAGAAGGAGCCCACGACGGTCACTTAATTGGCCTCCCTGCTCTAGCAGAGATGGCTCTGGGCCCCCAGGAAGCCAGGGACAAACGGAGGTAGAGATGGCAGAGAGATAAGCAGCTGGTGGAGTGTGCCAGCCTCTCTTTCCCCAACAGAATGTGTCACTGGGTGTTACCCAGCACTGCTCAAGTTGAACTGATGCAGAAGAAAAATTCCTCTGGACTTTCCTGAACGAGCTTTGTGGCTGAGTCACCGCCACCTGGGGACTGTAAGAAAAGTCACAAATCACCAAAGAAGGAGAAAAACAGTTCCCGTTAAGCCACGTCTTCAGTGGAGGTATCAGAAGTATCCATGAGAAGGGCCCACATTTTTGCTCTGGGTTTCATTCTCTAAGGAAACATGCTACATAATCGTGGAGGGTGCGAGGGGTCGAAAGTGGCTGCAAAACTGCAAAGTGCAATTTTGTGCACTGGATTCAATTTCATTTGCTGACGCTCAACACTGAGAGATGTAGCCCTGGTGACCAGATGAACCATAAGATGGCTCCAGGACCACCGACCTGGCACCTGATGGCTTGTTCCTGCTCCCCACCCTTTCCCTGTGTCAGCCTGCGAGGTGCCCCCCCACCCACACATATCTTTCTCTGAGCTTCTGCTCAAGGCAGGTGCCAGGACAAGCCAAGGTTTCTGCCCTCAAGGGGTTCCCCTCCAGCAGTGAGAAGTAACGTCACAATTAAAGGGCCAGAGGGCCCGGAGGCCAGAACAGTACCAGTTCCTCATATGGATCAAAATTTGCTTCCAGGTGCCTGTGCCCACCCCAGAAAGGGCACGCCTGCTCCCCTGCAGGGCAACCCCACAACCTTCTCATCCTCTTTTCCTGGCCTCCTCTCTCCTCGCTGTGCTTGGTCTTTTTCAGCCACAAGCAAAACACCCTCAGCCTTGAAGTCAGATGCTCTACAGGAGCCAGCAAAAACAGACTCAGGAGTTGTGTGGCCTTGGCCGAGTCACCTCACCTCTGACCAAGCCTCAGCCTCCTGATCTGTTAAATGGGAACACAATAGGACTTACCTCCCTGGAGTTGACTGAGGTATGAATTGAGTCAATGCATTCATTGTTCAGCACAGGGCCTGGCTCAAAGTTAATGCTGGATAAATTGTGTTTCCCACTTCCTGCTCCATGGAGCAGACATGAAACAGACACGAGAAGCAACGAGAATGGGCAGCTGCAGAGCAACACCACACAAGGGGTCCTGCTTCCTGTCCCAACGCCAGCCAGAGGCCCAAGGGGTCCCAGCTGCTCTCTGAAGCCACCAGTGGCACTTTCGCCAGCCACCTCGTTTCCAAACTTGCTGCTAGCTTCCCCTAGTACAGCGATTTCTACAGTGGAGCTCCTGGCTGCAGGAAGGGGGGTTTCTTTGGCTTGTCCTAAAATGACCTCCCCTGGACCCAGTGGGGTGTGGGGACCAGGGGGCTGGTCCTGGACCTATGAGCGTGTTTCCTGCCTGCTCTCAGCCCCCATCCTTCTGCCACCCCACGTTCTCAGCCAACAATAGCTGCTTTCCAGGCTCGGCTGCCACACAGCACGAGCTCCCTGAGCAAAAATACCCAGGCGGGGGAGGGTGGGGAGGTGCAGGAGAGGCCACAAAGTGGGAGGGCTGGGAGAGGGGATGGCAAGAGCAAACTCATCTCTTTTTTTTTTTTTTTTTAAAGATGGGGTTTCACCATGATGGCCAGGCTGGTCTTGAACTCCTGACCTCAGGTGATCCACCCACCTTGGCCTCCTAAAGTGCTAGGATTACAGGCGTGAGCCACCGCGCCCGGCCGCAAACTCATCTCTTAAGCGCCTACTGTGTGTCAGGCTGAGAAGGGTGAAGCCCCTGGGGGTTAGACTGTGGGGTCTGGTGCTGGGGGTGCTGGTCTCTAAGACAGCAGGGCCTTCGGTTTTCAGAGAGGGATCAGACCCAGATCCAGGGTCTAGACGCAATTACCAGAGAGAAGAAGGTGACTAAGTGGGGAGCAGGCCCTAGAACCTAGTGAGAAAAAGGGCGGCCTGAACCCCAAAGAGAGATCCAAATGTTAAGGGAAATGGGCTCAGGTGCAAGGAGATGAGGTTCATAACGGGGAGTTATGACAATCTCAGGTCTCAGGAAGGGGGTGGTTTGGACAGGGCTCCCTGCTGACACCCCTTCCAGAGCAGGGAGATCCCCCACCTTACTCGTTACATTTTTTGCCTTTTCTTACTTGGAGGGCATAAATGGAGTCTTTTGGTATAGAAGAAAATAAAGCCTCACCTGGTCTGCAGCTATGTCAGGGGTCCCCAACCCCCTGGGCCTCAGACCAGTGCCAGTCCATGGCCTGTTGAGGTGAGCTGTAGGTGAACATTCCCGCCTGAGCTCCGCCTTTGGTCAGATCAGTATGGCATTAGATTCTCATAGGAAGGCAAACCCTATTGTGAACAGCACATGCCAGGGATCTAGGTTGTGTATTTTTTATAAGAATCTAACTAAGCCTGATGAACTGAGGCGGAACAGTTTCATGTACTGTCTTAGTTAGATTCTCATAAGGGAAACCATTCCCCCTATCCTGTCCATGGAAGAATTGTCTTCCACAAAGCCTGGTGTCAAAAAAGGTTGGGGACTGCTGCTGCAGGTCACTCACCCCAGGGTCTTTGCACTTGCTGTTCTCCCAGCCTAGAATCTTCTTCTCTCCATTTCTTTGCCTGGCTAACACTTAACACATCCTTCAGATCTCTTCTCAAATCCTTCTTCCTCAAGGACATCTTCCCTGCTCCTGCTCTCTGCCGGAGATGGCTCCTCTGACATAAACTCCCATAGCAACCTACTCATAATTAGAGATCTGTGCAATTTTCCAAAACCATGCCTGCCTGCTGACCATTCTAGCACATAGCAGGTGCTCAGGAAATGGTAGATATTGCCATCACTGATCATCCCACATTTACCTGTGGTGGTATTTGGCAGATGCCCCAAAAATATGTGTGTAGTCCAGGCATGGTGGCTCATGTCTGTCATCCCAGCACTTTGGGAGGCTGAGGTGGGAGGATCACCTGAGGTCAGGAGTTCAAGACCAGCCTGGCCAACACAGTAAAACCCCGTCTCTACTAAAAATGCAAAAAATTAGCCAGGTGTGCATGCCTGTGATCCCAGCTATTGGGAGGCTGCGGAAGGAGAATCACTTGAACCTGGGAGGTGGAGGTTGCAGTGAGCTGAGATCATGCCACTGCATTACGGCCTGGGCAACATGAGTGAAATTCCGTCTCAAAAAAAAAAAAGACTCTCTGTGTGGGAGTATGCAAAAGCAAACATGTGGGGGTAGTGGGGTATTAGGAAGAACACAGGCCTCAGCAGCTGAGGGGTCTGCTTTCTAATCGCATCTCTGCCACGACAAGCTTTGGGCAAGGTGCCTCCTCTCTAAGCCTCAGTTTCCTCATCCAGTTGATCCAAAGGTTGAATTAATGCTTTGAATATGCTGGCTGTTCATCACGACTGGTGGGGATCTCTCTCTAGACTCCCGCCTCCCTTTGCATCCATTGCCCCTACCAGGCTATGTCTGATGGCTGAAGTGACCAAATAAAGTACCCAGGATAGTGTTGGGCACAGAGAATACATGTAATAAATTAGGATTTCTAGCGTGTTCTATGGTCCACCAGCATCGGAATCAGGCAGTCTGTTGGAAATGCAGGTTCCTGGACTCTTCCCCCATACTTACTGAGTTAGAACCTCTAGGATGAGGGCAATGTAACTTGCATTTGTGACCAGCATTCCTGGTGATTCTCATGCATATTCTGGTTGAGAAGCACTGAAGTCAATGCAACCTTGTGCTTGCTACCGCTAACTTGCAATTCCTGGGTGTCCTGATCACCAGCACAGAAGTGAGAGTCACCAGGAAGGTGGTGCATGGCCTTCAGAACCTGGTGTTCTTCCTGACGGCTTAAAAACAAAAGTCACAAGCACAGGCCTTGCAGTTAGATTGAGGTGCAAATTCCAATCCCTCTACTTACTGGCTTAGCTGTGTGACCTTGGACACATGGCTCAACCTCTGTGAGTCACCTTCCTCTTGCTTAAAATGGCAGTAAATTATCTCTACCTGCCAGGGTTGTAACAATGATCTGAGGAGGTGCCTTATGCAAAGCATAGTTCATGTGCTCAGGGCAAACAGTGGAAAAACAAAACAGGAAATGCTTCTCTGTCTCTGTGCCTCCTACCTGTCACAGGAGAACTGGGGTGGAATCTGTGTACCCTTCTCAGGACACCACAAATCCTAGTCACTTAGAGGGATAGACACTCCCTGTAAGGCTAGTCAACTACCAACCAACCTTGCAAAAGGGGGAGAAAGTAGGAGTTTATAAAGAGCAAAAGCAGGAATTGGATGGGAAATTGGCTGGGTGGTTGTTCAGGGCTTGCATGGAATGACCCAGGACCCAGAGAGTCTCATCTCCCAAGGCTAGGCCTTGGAGGGCAGCAGGGCCAAGCATGCCACAGTAGGCAAGAACACAGACTCTGGAGCCACGCTCTTCAGGTTTAAATTCTGGCTGTGCTACTATTAGCTTGGCCTAGCTGGCAAACTCCTACTCATCCTTCAAGACCCAACTCAAACATCCCCTCCCTGGGCCAAGTTAGTGATCTATTCCTCTGGGCCTTCTCCCTGCCCACATACTCACCAAATAGTTTTTTTTTTTTTTTTTTTTTTTAAGACAGGGTGTTCCTCTGTCGCCCAGGCTGGAGTGCAGTGGCATAATGTCCGCTTACTGCAACCACTGCCTCCCAGGTTCAAGCGATTCTCAGCCTCCTGAGTAGCTGGGACCACAGGCGAGTGCCACCATGCCCCACTAACTGTTTTGCATTTTTAGTAGAGATGGGGTTTTGTCGTGTTGGCCAGACTGGTCTTGAATTCCTGGCCTCAAGTGAACTACTCACTTCTGCCTCCCAAAGTTCTGGAATTACAGGCCTGAGCTACCATGCCTGGCCATACTCACCAAATACTATTCAGCAATTTACCTGCTGATTTGTCTATCTCCCCCACAGGCCTGAGAGCTCCTGGCAGGCCCAGACTCCGCCATGCCTGGCACAGGAAATGTACTCAGCAAATGTTGGTTTAGTTTGAATTCCAACTTTCTCAGTCTTCTGAGTTTCCCGTCTCTCCCCATTAAATGCTTCCTATGCTAATCCTTCTTCTTCCCCCTGACTCAGGTCCTTTCCTTTCTGGGACTTAAATTTCTACACCCACTTCCTTGAAGGTCCATATCTCCTCACCCCTGTGCTGATGCTGAAGGCAGGCCATACAGGAAGACCTGAGATTAATTTCTTCACTTTTGATGGCTGCTGCAGAGGACCCTCATGGAGGTGCGCTCAGAGTCCACGAGACTGGCTGGTCATACGGACTACGACCGGCTGGCAGAAGTCAGTTATGGAGGAAGCACAAGGTGGATTCAGCCAGGCAGGTGGCTCATGCCTGTAATCCCAAACTTTGGGAGTCCACGGCAGGAGGATGGCTTGAGCCCTAAGTCTGAGACCACCCTAGGCAACACAGTGAGACTCTGTCTCTACAAAAAACTTAAACAAGTAGCCAGGTGTAGTGGTGCATGCTTGTAGTCTCAGTTACTCGAGAGGCTGAGGTGGGAGGATTGCCCCAGTCTGGGAGGTTGAGGTTGCAATGAGCCATGATGGCATCATTGAATTCCAGCCTGGGTGACAGAGTGAGACTAAAAAAAAAAAACGTGGACTCTGTAGCCAAAACTGCCCAGGTTCAACTCTAGCTCTGCCAGTTACTGACTGAGAAGAGAGACAGATTACCTCTCTGTTCCTCAGTTTTCCCACCTACAAAACAGGAATAATGATAGTAAGTCCCTCATAGGGTTGATGTGAAGATTAAGTAAATTTATAACGTAACATATTTAGTGCTATACCTGGCACACAGCAAACACTCAATAAATGCTATCATTATTAAGTGACAGCTAAGACTGGTAAACGCTGTGGGTAGGAAAGAACAGAGGACGACAGCATAAAGTCCTAATGCAGCTGGAAGTTACCATGATGTCACTCCTCACAAGGAAACGTCAAACATCACCAGTCCTAGAAGGCTCTTTAGAAGCAACTTGCCAGCCCTGGGCTGATCATTCTCTGATAGTACTGGAGTCAGTTTGTCCGACTTTCCTCCATGGATTTGAGCTCACTAAGAGCAGCCATACTGCCCCCTCTCCAACCCCATCCCCAGCACCCAGTGCTATTCGGCAGGGTTGTGGGAAGAATCCAAAGCTCAGAGGAGAAGACAAGCTTAAGACATGACCTTAGTCCCCAAGCAGCCTTTCTGGGGGAGCCTGCTTTACTGGGAAAGCAACTCTCCAATGCCATGGTGCAAACCCCTAGACAGCCTACATCCCTTCCAATCCCATCCTTGCTAGGCGCTGGGAGTGCAGAGATGAAAAGGTAGGGGCTCTGCTCCAGCAGAACTCTGTCTAGTAATAAATCAGGTGACATTTATTAGGCACTTACTGTAGGGCAGGCACTAATCCTAGCACTTTACAAGAATCTGGTTGCTCATTTAAACAACTCTCTAACTTTGGCACTCTTATTATTCCCATTTTACTTATGCAGAAATAGAGGCTAAGAATTAAGCACTTTGTCTCAGGCAGCTCTGGTAAACGGCAGAGCTGGGATTCAAACCCAGGCAGGCTGGGTCAGAGCTTGAACTCTTGATCTGTGGAGGGAAGTGGGGAGGAGAAGGGAGGTGAGGAGTGGGCAGGGGAGGGAGAGAAAGATTTCAGTCCAAGGTGACCCTGAGAGAAGGCAATTAGGGGAGGAGTTAGAGGGAAGGGGGCTGCGAAAACACAGGATGGGGATGGGGTGGGCGGATGGTGAAGAAAGTTTCTAAGAACAGCTATGGAAAGAGGAACAGACCTAAAGAATTCAGGACATGTGTCAACACTGTTACAATATTAGTGCCATTCAATTTTTTGAGTCTAGCACCAAATACGCGCCATGCATGCGAGTGCTTCTCTGAACAGTTGCAGTCGTCCTGGGAGGGACTGTTATCCTCCCTTCACAGACGGGAAATCCAAAGCTCAGAGAGGAAGACACGCCTGCTAAAAGTCCTCCGTGACAATTTAGCAGCGGATCCAGAGTTCAAGCTCAAGTTAATCCCATGGCCCCTGGGCTTAACCACTAGGTCACACTGAACAAACAGGTATTGGTTGTGCGTGGTAGGGATCCGATGCAGAAGGTGGGGAGCCACCCAGCTTTTCACCTGGGGCCTGCACATAGTGCCTGTCTGTGTCTCCACCTCCCCCAACCCAATCTGGGCTGGAGGCAGATAGCACAGATCTGGCCCACCTGAGCCGTGTGTGTGTGTGTGTGTGTGTGTGTGTGTGTGTGTGTGTGTGTGTGTTGCGGTAGTAGTGGCAATTTAGGGCTCCAGCCCACCTGAGCCATGTGTGTGTGCGTGTGTTGGGGTGATAGTGGCAATTTAGGGCCTGGATAAGGGGTCTCTCAAATATAATGGGGAAATAAAAATAAGTAGCAGAGAGATTCTCAACTTCTCTGACTAACTGCGTTCATCGGAAAACAGCATCTGTGAGGGCCAGCGCGCAGCCATTCTTTCCAGTGCTTCAGGACGTTAGAATGACAGAGCCACAGGCTTGGCACGGCAGCTCATGCCCATAATCCCAACACTTTGGGAGGCCAAGGCAGGGAAACTGCTTGAGGTCAGGAGTTCAAGACCAGCCTGGCCAACATGGTGAAACCCCGTCTCTACTAAAAATACAAAAATTAGCCAGACGTGGTGGCACCTGCCTGTAATCCCAACTTCTTGGGAGGCCAAGGCAGGAGAATTGCTTGAACCCAGGACTGGAAGTTGTAGTGAGCCAAGATCGTGCTACTGCACTCCAACCTGAGCAACAGAGCCAGACGCCATCTCAAACAAACAAACAAAAAGAATGACAGAGCCTCGACAGTAATAACAGCTCCCACCTCCCAAGGACCAACTCCATGCACTGTCCTCTGAGCTTTACAACCTGTCATAAATTATCAACCATGTTTCATAACACCACGATGAGAAAGGTGCTACCATCATCCCACTGTATAGAAGA
The DNA here is from genome assembly GCA_004027835.1 of Alouatta palliata. NCBI lineage: Eukaryota > Metazoa > Chordata > Mammalia > Primates > Atelidae > Alouatta > Alouatta palliata. The sequence goes on along the minus strand of PVKV010002655.1, from coordinate 65,590 downwards.
GAAAACCGAGGCTCAGAGATGGTCACTCACCAAAGGTCACCCAGCTGGGACTAAGTGACAGAGCTGGGACTAGAACCCACATCTGTCTGGCTCCAAAATCTCCATACCTCCATCTTACCTAAAAAGAGAGCTGGATGAGGAGTCCAGAATCAGGGTCTAAGTCCTGCCTCTAGCTTGCTGTATGGCCTCAGGTAAGTCTCTTTCCCTTTCTGAGCCTTCGTCTGCCCTATGAGGAAGTTGGCCTCAATGACATCCAAGTCCCACCTCCTGTGACTCTGTGCACTCGTGCCCTCCCCTCCACCACCCCCACTTACCACACCGGAAGCCCAGCAGGATGCCGAGTAACCCCCACTGAACCCTCATGGGCAAAGGAAGACAAAGTCCTGCCTTATGGCCATCTTCCACCCTAGACCAGCCCAGGACACAAGGAACCACAAAGCCACAGGATTCCCTCCAGCCTGGGCGTGGGAACAGCAGCCCTGGGGCAGAGGGGCTGGGCATCCCTGTCAGTCACTTCCTCCACCCTCACTTCTCGGCAGGGTGTGCGGAAGCAAGGGAGGCAGGCTCCAGCTCGATGCCCTCTGGCTCTGTTTCTCTGGGTCCCCAGGGGCTGGGATGGTGGGAACTGGTCATTCTGGAAGAATTCCAAGCCCACCCTGCAAGGCTGAGTTCAAGTGGAGGTTCAGACAGGTCTGCCTGGCTCAATGGGCAACTTTTGCCCCCTGTGTTCTCCTGCCAGCAAGGCCTCAAAGCATCTGGGATGCCTGGCTACCTCTCTCCCATCCCTGAAGTAGCTGTGCAAATCCCAGATCCTGCAGAAACCTAAGCCTCCTCACCCTCAGGACGGACGAATATCCTGAGGCCCATGCTCCTGCCTCCCTCCTGCCCACTACAGTCCATGCTCCACACAGCAGCCAGGGCCTTTCCAAACAGAAACCAAACCCAGTCGCCCCACCACGTGGGGCCCTCCAGTGGCTTCCCACCAGTGGCTTCCCACCACTCTTAGAATGAAATGCTGACCTCTGCCCCGCTGACAAGGCTGTCCATGGCCTGCCCCTCCAGGCCCACCTCTCCCCAGCCTTCCCTCTGCCCTCCACTGCCTCTGCCTTGTCCACACCACCGTTCACCCGCTACATGCGTCAAACTTGCTGTTCCGGCTGCTGGGAACCCTCATCTCCCCACTCTCTGCCTGGCTGCCCCCTCCTCCACCTTCAGGTCCCAGCTTGGATGCCACCTCCTTTTCTGGCCACTCCTCTAGAGCAGCCCCCTCCCCTTGCAGCCACTCTCCACCAACTGGCCCTGTTTTCTCTCCTCCTCTCTAGGAGGGATCCTTCTGGTGGGTGGCTTTGCCTGTTTGGACTCCAGCTTCCTCCCCTAGAGCACAGCTCCTTAGGGGCAGGGATGTGGCTGCCCCATTCCCTTCTGTTCCCACAACGAGGCAGGACCTCCTTTGGTCCTCATAACCCTGAAGATGAGGATGCTGCAGCTCTGGGAGGTGAGGTGAGCTGCCCGAAGTCCCAGAGCCTGGGAGTAGCAGGGTTCAGACCCAGGGCGACCCAATGCCAAGGCTTTCGCTGCCAAGCCTCTGTGGTGGGGCTCTCACGGCTGGGGGCCCACTCTGGCGGGCTCTCACTCAGGGACGACAGAGTTGCAATGAGGCTCTTAGGGAGGATACCAAGAATGAGGGGCCCATCAGCTTTCCCAAACGGTCCTTCTGCAAGCTACAGGCCAGCTGGGGCCCCTGCCTGGGGTACGTGAGATCCTGGGGGTGAAGAGCCACGAAACACCGGGAGCAAAGGCTCCCTAATGAGGGAGACCACAGACACGGGGAACTGGGGAAGCTTTCTGGAAGCTTTGGCCCACCCAGTGCTTGACAGAAGGGGAAAGTGAGGACGAGGGAGGGAAGGGACTTGCCTGAGGTCACATAGCCAATCAGTGGGTCTCCAGGGCCAGGGCCCTTCCCTACCCTGCAGAACAGCAGGTGTCTGGGCAGAGTGCCAGCCCAGAGCTGCCAGGCCCTGGGGGCAGAGGCAGGGCCACAGAGAGAATCTAGGGCATTAAGACAAAGAAAGGACTCAAATTTCTTCCTTCTTTCAAAAAACACTTAACTAAGACAGGCAGTGGCTCATACCTATAATCCCAGCACCATGGAAGGCCCAGGCGGGCGGATCACTCAAGCCCAGGAGTTCCATACCAGCCTTGGCATCATAGTGAGACCTTGTCTCTATAAAAAATCAAAATATTAGTTTGGTGTGGTGGTGCACGCTGTGGTCCCAGCTACTCAGGAGGCTGAGGTGAGAAGAACACTTGACCCCAGAAGTTCAAGGCTGTAGAGAGCTGTGTTCATGCCACTGCATGAGAGAGTAAGAGACCCCGTCTCAAATACAAAAAGCATTCACTGAGGCTGGGCGTGGTGGCTCACACCTGTAATCCCAGCACTTTGGGATGTCAAAGTGGGCATTCACCTGAGGTCAGGAGTTTGAGACCAACCTGACCAACATGGTGAAACCCCATCTCTATTAAAAATACAGGAATTAGCCAGGTGTGGTGGCATGCAGCTGTAATCTCAGCTACTCGGGAGGCTGAGGCAGGAGAATCACTTGAACCTGGACAGCAGAGATTACAGTGAGCCAAGATTGCATCACTGTACTCCAGCCTGGACGACAGAACGAGACTCTGTTGAAAAAATAAATAAATAAATAAAAATTTAAAAAAAAAAAAATATATATATATATATATTCCCCCCCCCCTCACTGAGAGCCTACTCTAGGCTAGGGCTTGGGCCCGTTAGCGAAGTGAATGATACAGTCTGAAAATGGAACACCTACCTTGGAGAACTGTGTGACAGTTTCTAGGAAAGTTAAACATGCGGCCGGATGCGGTGGCTCACGCCTGTGTAATCCCAGCACTTTGGGAGGCCAAGATGGGTTGATCACCTGAGGTCAGAAGTTCAAGACCAACCTGACCAACATGGTGAAATCCCGTTTTTACTAAAAATACAAAAAATTAGCTGGGTGTGGTGGCAGGTGCCTGCAATCCCAGCTACTTGGGAGGCTGAAGCAGGAGAATCGCTTGAACCCAGGGGGCAGAGGTTGCAGTGAGCCGAGATTGAGCCATTGCACTCTAGCCTGGGCAGCAAGAGTGAAACTCCATCTCAAAAAAAAAAAAGAAAGTTAAACACACATTGCCCCTCTGACCCAGCAGTTGTACTCCTAAGCATGTGTTCCAGAGAAATGAGTGCTTAGGTCTGCAAAGAGATTCATATAAGAATGTCATAGCAGCCTCAAGCTGGAATCAACCCAAATGTCAGTCACAGACATTTACATGTACACTCAACCAATGCGGCACAACAGCCTAAAAAGGAGCAGATACTGGTTCAGGTGACACACACAAACGTCAAACATTCCGTGCTGTCCAATGCTGAAGGAAAGCAGGCACAGAAGAGTACACATGAATGAATCCACGCAGAGAAAGCTCAAAACCAGGCTGAACTAGAGGGACAGTGGCCACCTGTTGCAGGGGACTGATGCAGGAGGCACATGGGAACTATGGAGAAACGTTTCACACTTTGACCCAGGGAGTATGCAGGTGTGTGCATCTGTAAAATGTGAGTTGTACAAGATGTGCATACATTACTGAAGTAAATTATACCATACCACGATTTTTAGCCCTCACGAGGTCTAGTCTGGCATCCAGTGTCACCATAACAGTCATGATGATAACATCAGGTGACACCAACTGAGTCCCCTGTATGTGCCAGCCCTGAGCTGGGCTGCTCTGAAATAGGATCTGACTGAGCTCTTCCAACCACTGTGCAAAAACACTGCCCAGGAGCGCCATAGGAGAGACAGAAAAGTAAAGCTTGGAGAGGTGACACACTCTCCAAGGTGAGAATGCAAAAAGTGAGGATGCCAGGGTTGAACCTGGGCCCATCAGTCTCCAAGGCCCACTCCTGCTACACAGGCAGACCCCGCCTCCCTGCCCTCTCCTCCCCACATTGCTTGCTCAGATGTAACACCTGGGGGCGACCAGTCCTCGCCCCTCGCCCCCTCCTCTCCAGGGCTGGAAGGAACAGCTCGTGTGTGTTGTGAATTCGGAGCTTCTGCGAAAGAGCTGCTGAGGAAATGAGCCTTTCTTTCCTCTTCCGCCCCCTCTGCCCTCCCTCATCCCTCTCACAGCCATATATCTCTAAGGACATTTCAGCCCTGGACCTCTGCCCAATAAGAAGGAGCTCCAATAGCCAGGCTGCTGGGGGTGGGTGGGGGGTGTTGACCAAGGAGCTTTCTCAACCCCTGGACTCTCAGCCCAGCCTTCGGCCCCAGAGGACCAAGAGGACTGGAGGTTAGAGTCCTCACCCTTGGCTCCAGTTTTCATGTGACGCAACCCAGTGTCTGGATTCAGAGAATCATAAAATGTTTATCTAGAATAACCACACCACCATTTAATCAAACCTCATCCTGTGCCAAGTGCTGCAAACATTAGCTCATGAATCCTTACCAGCAAACTCCAAAATGGGTACCACTAGGCTCTCGTTTTACAGAGCAAGAAAACTGGAGCTCAAAGGGGTTAAGTACCTTGCCCTAAGTCTCACAGAGGAAGTGGTGGGGCTGGGATTCAAACCCAGATTTGCTCAAATTTCAAGTCTATCCTCTCAACTAGAGTATTATACTTGTCATCCTACATTTCATTACTGAAGATGGCCCTGGAGTTGCTCCAGCCATGTCATTTTACAGATGGGAAGACTGAGGCCCAGGAAGGGAGACTGAGGTTCAGGTGCACAAGAAGTGTTAGTGGCAGAGCCTGGGCTGGAAGCCAGGTCTTCATCCTGGCCTTGCTTTCAATGACCAGATCAGAGCCTGGGACCAGGCCACCTGCAGCTGGATGGGCAGCTGGAGGGAGTCAGGCAGGGAGGTGGGAGACTCTGGTTCCAGGCAGAGGTAAATATTGACATGACTGTGTTTACACTGTAATCTAACTCCGCCTGGCTGCCGCCCCAGGCCCGCCCTCTGGTCTTCCCAGCCAAGGAGGGAAGGGAGCTTGTGGGAGGAGGATGGGGAGAGGAGGCTTCTGTGCCAGGGCTGCTCCTCCTGCTTAGAGGGGTATGTGGTCAGAAAGGCTGGGCCATCAGGTGTTGGGGGTAGGGGGTACTGGAGCCCCAGGCCAGGGGAACAGGTGGTGCCAGACAGGGAGGGGTTGCTATCTGAGCTGGGAAGCTGGGGATCTCGGGGGCTGGGCTGGGAGTCACAAGACCTGAGTTCAAGTTCTAGCTCTGCCACTAATTGGCAGTGGGATTCCAAGAACAGTAGGTGAATGGGGAAGAAAAGGTCTAACCGTCAAGTGCCGTGCAAAGGTGAACAATAAATAACCAGCATTTTAGCCTGGCCAGGGTACAGCCCCAATTAGCTTCAGTGCCTCTGGCTACTGGCTCAAGAGTTCTATCCCTGTCCCAGGGGGCTTTCCCAGGAAGGCTAAGTTTCTGCCAAATTGAGTGGCAGCTTGGGACTGAAGCTATAATCTAGAGGAACTGGGGAGCCACTGTCTAGCTCCCATCCCTAATTCTCTAAGTGCCCTTTGAGCCTCAGCTCTTACAACTCTGAAATAGGGCTCACCTCCTACCTGGGGTTGGTGTGAGACGCAGAGATTACACGGAAGTGCCAGGCACATAGTAGATGCTCGTTTTGTCCCTCAGTCTTCTCAGTTGTAAAACAGGGGCCTTGAAGTGGATAGTTCCTAATCCCCTTTTGATACAAACACTCTATGGTCTTTAGAAGGCCCAGAAGCCAGGCCCACCTCCCTGATGTTAGACCCCCACCAAGCTGATTTCCTGAGTGTTCTCCAGAAACTTGCTCCCTGCAAGTTTACACCTCCCCGTAGGAAGTCTGCAGAAGCCCTGTTGGGAGGAGGGAGCCATTCCTAGGCTTATCAGCCCACCAAGACAGGTCTGGGGCATTCCAGCCACCCTGCCCTCAGGAGCCCAAAGAAAGGGCAGTCCCCCCACCCCCACCGGCCCTGGACCCCCAGTGCCATCCTGACAGTGGGGTTCTGCCAGCATTGCTTGTTCATTAAACTGTGCCCCTCAGACTATTAACTCTTCAAGGACAGGTGAACCCCTCCTCATTTTTATATGTCCAAAGCTTGGCATCTAGGAAGCATTACACCAAGTGTTGCCACCTCTTCTGGGAAGCCTTCCCTGATACACATCCATGGCCAGGATGACTCTGGAACTCATCCCCAGGTTGGCACGTAGCATTTTCTACCTTACTTCAAAGTGATTTGGGAACTTGTTCTTTCTCCTCTATTAAAGGCTCTTGAGACCAGGGACCTGGCTGGTTATCTGCCTGAAAGGATGAGGGGAAAGGCCAAAGCCTGCAGGAAAAGGGGGTGTATGGGACCTCTGGGGCCACAGCCTCCTTTCTGTCTTCACTGCCCACTCTGGGCAGCATGACAGGGGTGTGGTTTGCGCGAGAGGAGGGCTGGATGGTGCCCGCAGCACCAGCTCCTCCCAGGGCCCTCCAGGTGCCTCCTCCCTGCTTTCCCAGCCCTCAGCCTCACCCCTCCTACTCACTTGCCACAAAGCAGCCTGTGACCATCTCAGAATGCAAATCGGACCATGTCACTCCCCTCATTTAAACTCCCCAGTAGGCCGGGTGTCGCGGCTCATGCCTATAATCCCAGCACTGTGGGAGGTTGAGGCAGGCGGATCACTTGAGGTCAGGTGTTCAAGACCAGCCTGGGCAACATGGCAAAAGCCAGTGTCTACTAAAAAAAATACAAAAATCGGCCAGGCGCGGTGGCTCACACCTGTAATCCCAGCACTATGGGAGGCCAAGGCGGGCAGATCACCTGAGGTCAGGAGTTTGAGACCAACCTGACCAACATAGTGAAATCCCATCTCTTAAAAAAAAAAAAAAAAAAAAAAAAAATACAAAAATTAGTCAGGCATGGTGGCGCAAATGTTGTAATCCTAGCTACTCAGAAGGCTGAGGAGAATCACTTGATCCCAGGAGACAAAAGTTGCAGTGAGCTGAGATCGTGCCACTGCACTCTAGCCTGGGTGACACAGCGAGACTTTCCCTCAATAAATAAATAAATAAATAAACAAATAAATAAATAAAAATTTAAAAATTAACTCCCAGTCAGGCACGGTGGCTTACCCCTGTAATCCCAGCACTTTGTGAGGCCAAGGTGGGTGGATCACTAGGTCAAGAGTTAGAGACTAGCCTGGCCAACATGGTGATACCCCCGTCTCTACTAAAAATACAAAAATTAGCTGGGCATGGAGGCACCTGCCTGTGATCCCAGCTACTTGGGAGGCTGAGGCAGGGGAATCGCTTGAACCCAGGAAGTGGAGGTTGCAATGAGCTGAGATCACGCCATTGCACTACAGCCTGGGTGACAGGACGAGACTCTGTCTCAAAAGATAATTTAAAAAAATAAATAAATAAACTTCAGAGTGGCTCCCACTGCCCTGAGGATTGAGCCCCAGGTCCTTAATATGACCATCTCTGAGTGCACCCTCCAGGGCCCCCTCCTAAGCATGGTCCTCTGCGCCTCCAGATGAGCCATCCCTGAAGCACAGCGGTCTGTCCTCTTGCGCATTCTGCTCTCCACCCAGAACCCTCTTCCCAGTCCCACTCATTCTTTACACTACCGCTTTGCAGGGAGCCTTTTCTGATCCTCAGGTCAGGTTCCCGGTCCACTCCCACAGCACCCCCCTCGTATCTCCTTGGCAACAGTAATTGCATTTGTAATTTGCTGCTCTTCATCTGTGTGCCTGGCTGGCCATCAGACTGTGGGAGAGAGAGACCTCAGTCTCATGCACACTGACCACAGCCCCCATGCCTCGTGTTGTGCCGGGTGCACTTGTTTGGTGAGTGAGTGAATGAACGAATGAATGAAGCACTTTGAATATGGCAGCAGGGCTTACCCAGTCAATTGGAGAGAAAAAAATTGAGCAGAAGCACAAAGAATTGTAAACATTTGCTCATGGTTCCTCTCTCTCTGTAGACATGAAAGTGTGGACTTGGCCAAGCTGGTTTTCTGGGCTAATGCCCAGAACATTCTGCCAAGCCCACCCTGTAGCCCTCTCATGCTTCAAACCCTGTTCTTTCCTGGCCTCCCCAACTCTGCAGGGAAAACAATGTATTTATTCTTTAACAAAAGGTTGTTACCTTGTTTCCCAAAAGAGTGCAGCAATGCAAGGAGGCCTCAGTAACTGGTTAGTAGCAGGGGCACAGGCTGCCCAGGGAAAAGTACCCATTGTGCTCTGGGAGCCCCATCTGGAGTGGCTGAGGGGCACCAGAGTGACGTGGGGGCACGTAGTTGGTCTCCTGTCTTCAAACAGTAACATTTCCCTCACCCCTTTTTTTTTTTTTTTTTTTTTTTTAAAGAAATAGGATCTCACTTTGTTGCCCTGGCTGATCTTGAACTCCTGGCCTCAAGTGATCCTCCCACCTCAACCTCCCAGAGTGCTGGGATTATAGGTGTGAGCCACCGCACCCGGACCCCCTCACATTCCTAATAGTTTCCACAGTGTTTCTACATCCATTGTATCCTCACGATACCTTGAGAGGTGGAGCAAATCTGCCCCACTTTGTAGGAAAGGAGGCACAGAGATGGGGGGATGGCTGACCCCAGGTCACACAGCAAGCTGGTAGTACATCCAAGATTCAAACCTCAGCCCTGGGCCCTGTTTCAACTCAACTGCTGGTATAATAAAGAGCATTCCCAACCCTCAGTGGTAGCCCCTAGCTTCGAATGAAATAACAAGGAACATTCTTAAGGTGCCATAACCGCAGATGGGGGATGATGGGTTGGGCCTCCTTCCCCCAAACTGTCTGCCAGGTTAACCCTCCAAAAGTCCAGGAGGTTTGTGCCTGCTCTGGTACTATCTTGCTCTGTGACCCTGGGCAACCTCCTTCACCTCTCTGTGCCTGCCACAGGGTGCTTTGAGTACAACTGGAGGCAGGAGATATAAAAAGCCTCCTCAGAACCCTCGGCCCACAGCCTGCACTGAAGGGAAGCGGGGGAGAGGATCCACTCGAGGCCTTGGAGAACAGAGGCCTTTAAGAACAGCACTGACTCCCTGCCAAGGGGTTAGAGATGCGGGTGGGGAGCTGGGACCATCAGGGAGATTCAGCGAGGACAACAGGAAACACATCACACAAGACACACACACACACACACACACAGACATACACAGACACACTCACACACAGACTCACTCAGACACAGAGACACATACACAGACACACACACACAGACACATACAGACACACATAGACACACACACACACACACACACACACACACACACAAACACACACACGGATGCCCTGCAAACATGCCCCATTAGGAACCCAGGAGGGCCAGAGACAGCTTGGTCACACTGCAAAGGAGGGAGTGCTGGATTTGTTTAAAAGCCACAGAGCAGGAGATCCAGGGAATAAACACTTGATCAGCCCCAAATCACCCCCGCCTCAGGAATGACAGCACAGCAACCAATGTTTAGAGGAAATTAAAATGACAGGGGCCAGGGAGGCCTGACATCAGCCTCCACCCCATGTACACCCGGCCCATCAACAATCTACGGTGGACTTCCTCAGCCTCGGACTCTCTGGCCCCAACAACCTTTTTCCCCTCTTTCTCTTCTCTTTCCTGGTCCTTTCATAGCCAGGTGCCAGGCCAGCCCTACTCCAGCATTTCCAGGAGCCTGTCCTGTGCGCTCATACCTCTGGTCCTCTGTCACACGGGTCCCCCTCCTGGGACATCCCTTCCAGTTCAGATGTCACCTGCTCCATGAAGCTTTCTCTCATCTCTCCAACCTGGAGAGAGCCCCCACCTGGCATATTTCTGCCTCTCCAAGGGCGTGCTAGCTAGCTTGAGGACCAGTGCAGACATTTATGGCCTGGTGGAAGCTCCCTTAACAATGCTTATTTGGTCAGTTCCTTCCTCCCTCACATGGGGTTTAGTTTATAGTAGTGTTCAATGCATCCTGGCTGAATGATAGATGAAAGTATCACGGTCTCCTCCCTGCAACATGATAAACTTTCATCCTTCTTCCAGATGAGCAAATAGGTGGCCTCCGTCCCTGTGCTGGAAAGACCAGCACCTAGCCCTGGACAGGTGGATGAAAGGCCTTTGTTCTTGGATTCCAGAGACAACCCCAGCAAATAGGTTAGATATTAGGTAGAACTTCCCAGCGTGGGCTCAAGCTTGGAAAAGAAAGGAAGCTACGCTGGGCACAGTGGCTCATGCCTGTAATCCCAGCATTTTGGGAGGCCGAGGCAGGCGGATCACGAGGTCAAAAGATCAAGACCATCCTGGCCAACATGGTGAAATCCCGTCTCTACTAAAAATACAAAAATTAGCCGGGCATGGCAGCACATTCCTGTAGTCCCAGCTACTAGGGAGGCTGAGGCAGGAGAATCACTTGAACCGAGGAGGCGGAGGTTGCAGTGAGCTGAGATTGCATCACTGTGCTCCAGCCTGGCGACAGAGCAAGACTCTGTCTCAAAAAACAAAAAGAAAGGAAACTAAGCTGTATTCAGGCAAAAAGCTCTCTCACTTGGGTTATCTCACTCTTCTGAGATAAGTACTAGCATCTTATCTTGCAGATGAGGAAACTGAAACTCAAGGCTGATGCTGTCACCGGACCAAAGCCCCTGTGGGGAAGTGGAGGGGATGGGATTCAAACACAAATCGATTTGATGTCAAAGCCTGGGGTCTTCCCAATGGGCTGGTGGGCTTCCTAGGTTATAAGGATCTATAAAGTGTCACCAAGGAAGAGTGGGGGGACCGCTTTCTTTTTTTGGTGGTTTTGAAGGAAGAAAAAACTTTCTTTATGAGTAACTTATGGTGGACTTAGAGGCAGAGGGGATCATACAACCTCAAAATCTCGTTGCCTTTTAGTGCCCATACACTGGGCACTTTAAATCCAGTGCTGGTCCACGGTCCTGTCACAGAAACCATCGGGGCAGGGCATTGGAGGTGAGATCCGTAACAGAGGAGGTAGGTTGAGTCCCAGATGGTCTCTAAGCACCTTGAGGTATAGAATTAACCCATAATTTGGCCGGGCACGGTGGCTCATGCCTGTAATCCCAGCACTTTGGGAGGCCGAGGTGGGCGAATCACGAGATCAAGAGATCGAGACTATCTGGGCCAACATGGTGAAACCCCATCTCTACTAAAAATACAAAAATTAGCCAGGCCTGGTGGCACGCACCTGTGGTCCCAGCTACTCGAGAGGCTGAGGCAGAAGAATCGCCTGAACCCAGGAGGTGGAGGTTGCAATGAGCCGAGATTGTGCCACTGCACTCCAGCCTGGTGACAGAGCAAGACTCCATCGAAGAAAAACAAAAAACAAACAAAAAAAACCCATAATTCCACTACTTCTGACTACAGAGAGGCAACTGATCATGCCTAAGGGAGGAAGACCCTAGCTGGGTGAGAAGACAGGGGCCTGGAAGGGGAGAGATGGAAGAGATAGTAAGGGGACTCCAGCTTTACAGGGGGTCCCGTCCTGCTCCCATCCAGGCGCCCTTGGGCTTGGCAGCAGCGTCACAGAGAAGTGGAGGTGGCTGCATCCCAAGTACTGTTAGTCACCATCCCTCCTCAATCCTCCATGGTGACTTGGACCCACTTCACAGGGCACAGAACAGAAGTAGGAGAGGGAATCAAAGTGGCCCGAAATAAGCCAAAGAGAAGTAAGTAGATGGCTCCCTCCCGGTGATGGAGAGGCCAGCACCCAGTCCTGGACAAGTGGACGAAGGGCCTTTGCTCCTGGGGTCCAGAGACAATGCCCCTCCCAATAGCCCCCCAGGGACCCCAACCTGGATCAAACGGATTTCTCTTCTGGGGCTTCAGAGAACCCCATGAAACGCCCCTCCCCAGCTCCCCTTCTCCCTGGTGCCCCTGCCCATCGCGGACAGCACGCGGCCTCAGCAAGCCCCTCCTCTGAGGACCCATCACCGGGAGATGCTGGGGAGACCGAATCGCTGGGTGCAGAGTCCCCGAGTGTCCCCTGGTCTCTAACAGCACTGACCTGGCTGCCCCACCAGCACCTACATCCCTTAGGCCACAGCGGGATCGGCAGTCCCAGAGGGCCGCAACTCAGCCCTCCGAAAGCGCCGGGCGTGGCCACCCACTGTGCCCCAAGGCGAGCCCCAGACCGACCTCAGTTTCCCAGGACGCTCAGGTCCAGCTGCATCCAGGCACCTCGGAATCGTCGCCACCCGCCAGCCCGACCCGGCCCGGCTGCCCTGGGTCTCCAAGCCAAGCCGAAACCAGGGACTTCAGGACAACCTAAGCCAGACCGCAGCAACCGTCCCCAAAGCGAACCGGGCACCCTGAGTCCTCCACATCTGGCCAGGACCAGAACCAAGCTCGGCACGGCCGTCCCCAGTAGGGCAAGCACAGCGCCGCCCGGAGAGCCGCGCTCTGCCCAGGCGCCCCCCGACTCCAGGCCTTCCGAGAGCCGGGCGGGGGCTGCCGCTGCAGCCGGCGCCCAGCCCCCAGCGAGCCAGGGGGGCCCGGGGTGACACCCGCGGCGGCGCTGCCCGGGACCGTCGAGGCTGAGCTGGACCGGACCGGACCTCTGGGCGCGGCACTCACCATAGCTCGCGTGCTCCGCCACGGTCCCGCGCCGCTGCTCGCGCCCTGCTCCAGATTCCCAGCTCCGGGCTCCCGGCTGCCAGCCCCGCTGCTCAGACGGCTCGGCTGTCTGGCCCCGGCGGCGCGCTCTGCTCCTGCTGGCGAGCTCGCGGCTTCGGCGCCGAGTCCCGGAGGGGCGGGCCCGCCGCGGGGCCAATGGCAGGGCGCAGGGGGCGGGGCCCGGGCGGCGCAGCCAATCACGCCCGGAGGCCGCACTCCCCGCGCCCGTGCGGGCCCTTAACCCTTGGCGCGCCGGGAGCCGGCTGCCCGGGCTGTGCCAGAACCCCGGAGGGCCAGCGCGGGCGGGAGCTGTGGCTTCAGGGCGCACGGTCCGGACCTTGCAGAGACCGGCGTTGAGGGCAGGCGGAACCGGGAAGAGGCTTGACTGTGTCGGGTGCGGGGTGCCGGGAGCCTCGGTGACCTTTGTCTCCTGCCTGACTCCTGCACTGGAGTGTGACCCAGGGCGCTGCAGCTGCGTGTGTGTGTGTGTGTGTGTGTGTGTGTGTGTGTGTGTGTCTGTGAGTGTAGAGTGTAAGAGGAGAAGAGGAGCCAGAAACGGGGGGGAGGGGTGGATTCCGTGTGCCCGTGTATTTATGTGAGAAGGAAAGCCCTATGTTTGGGGTTTGTTGTTGTTGCTGTTGTGTGTGTATGTGTGTCTGCTATATTTGGGGTTCGTTGCTGTGTGTGTGTGTGTCCCCGTGCGTGCCTGACAGAGGGGTGAGGGAGGGAATGGTGGGAAAGCAGAGAAAAGGAGCCCTGGCTCTCCAGGCGTGCGCATTTGCAAATCCAGGAGAGACACTGTCTCATGTAGGTTTTGTAAGACAAGGGAAGGAGACAGGAACAGAAGATGCCTGCCTGTGTGTGTGTGTGATGTGTGGTAACGCCTACCTGTGTGTGTGTGTGTGATGTGTGGTCTGCACATTTGGGTCCTGTTGTTCATGCATGGTAATGTGTTAGAAAGAAACGTGGTGTCCCTGTTGTAAACAAGTTGAGAAAAAATCCTGGGGTTTTGTGGTGAGGTTTGTATGTATTGTATGTGCCCACACAAAAGTAGGACATGGCTGCGATTTGGTACAACTTGGTGTGTAACCCAGTTTGCAAGAGACATCAAGATAAAAACATTGCATGTGTGGTGAAACTGTGGTTTTTTGTGGGTGACAGTTGTGTGACTTTTGTGATCATCCATCTTTGGATTGTGCTGAGAAAGAGAAACTAATTTGTAGGGGACGTAATGAGTGTATGTTCAGGACAGACAAAGATGTCCTGGTGGCATTGGGCTTTGGTCTTTGAAGGATGTCTAGGAGTTCATGAGGCCAGACGGAATGTTTGTGAGACCAGAAGGAAAGACCCAGGGAATCCTGCCTACCAGCCAACAGAGGTGAGGGGGCTGTAATGGTTGGTGATTGGGGTGAATCTGGAAACAGAGAAACTATTGGCAGGAGGGAAGAGGAGAGCAGCTGGCTGCAACCCCTGCCCAGGTGCTGACCCAGAGTGGCCCTGGATGTGTCAGGGAGAGAAAGTCTAGGCACACACAGTCAGTTCCAAAGCGGACCATCTGCTCCTGGGCAGTTTGTGTGGGAACCTGGAGGGCAGGGAGGGGCTCTGTGGAAATCTCTGCATTGCTCCCTCCTTCTGGCAGCATTCCAGATTCTTCAGTGTGGAGGTGGAAAAGCTCCTTGAGTGCAGCAGTTGGGAGCATGGTGTAGAGAGGAGGGTCTGGCCATGTCCAAAAGGTGATCAGACCTGAAGGTCCAGAGCGCCCCTCCATGCTGGGTAACTTTAACCATCAGCTGCCCTGGCCTGGTGTACGATTCCTGACCATTCTCCAAGTGCCTTCCTGAGAATCATGGCCTGATGCCTGCAGAGACCTTGGAGACCCAGGCACACACAAAAATGAAACCCAGTTATGCAGGCTCTCCACTTGCCAGCAATGTGATTGTAGAGGATTCTCTTCTCTCTGAGCCCCCGTTTTCTCCTCTGTGAAATGGGGTTCATAATTCCTGCCCACCTCACTGTACTAATGTGAAGATTTAAGGAATTAATATACATCATGGGCCCTTTGGAACTCACAAACCACCAGAAGATCTTTAAGCATTGCTCCATTTACACAAAGTTAAAAAATAAGCAAAATTAACCTGTGCTGTCAGAAGTGAGGTTTGTGTTATTTTTGGGGAGGGAATGACTAGAAAGGGTACCAGGGAAACTTCTGGATGCTAGTAAGGGTTAGGTACGGAGAAGTGGGTGGTTCAGTTGGGAAAAATCATTGAGCAGTCTCCTTATGCTCTATGTGCTTTTCTATCTCTGTTACTCTCCAACAAGAAGTTTCCAGAAGAAAAAAGGGCCAGATACAGTGGCTCATGCCTGTAATCCTAGCACTTTGAGAGGCTGAGGCAGTTGGATCACCTGAGGTCAGGAGTTTGAGTCCAGTATGGCCAACATGGCGAAACTTGTCTCTACTAAAAATACAAAAAAATTAACTGGGCATAGTGACAGGCACCTGTAATCCCAGCTACTCGGGAGGCTGAGGCAGGAAAATCACTTGGACTTGGACTGGGGAGGCGAAGGTCACGCTGAACTGAGATCACACCACTGTACTCCAGCCTGGGCAGCAGAGTGAGACTCCGTTTCAAAAAAAAAAAAAAAAGCTGGTCTTGGTGGCAGATCACTTGAGGTCATGAGGTCAGGAGTTCAAGATCAGCCTGGCCAACATGACAAAACCCCGTCTCTAATAAAAATACAAAAAATCAGCTGGGCGGAGTGGCATGTGCCTATAATCCCAACTACTTTGGAGGCTGAGGCAAGAGAGTCATTTGAACTCGGGAGGCAGAGGTTGCAGTAAGCCGAGATCGAGCCACTGCACTCTAGCTTGGGTGACAGAATGAGGCTCCATCTCAAAAAAAAAAAAAAAGAAAGAAAAAGATCAGAAGGCCGGGTATAGGTATTATGACCACATTTTAATCACTAATAAATTGGCCATTCTGGAATGCTCCATCAGCTCAGGGCTGAGTACTGGGAACACAGCATTGAGCAAAGTGTGGTCCTCCTGGCTCTATGAAGAAAGCAAAGGAGACAGGTTGTGGCTTTCTTGCTCCCAAAAGGAGCACATTAAGGGATGGGGTAGGGGGGGAGCAGGGAGTGAGGGCCAGCATGCCCATACCCACTCCAAAGCCACTCACCTGGCTTAACAGCAGAATCAGGACTACAACCAAGGCCTCCCAGGGTGATGGCTGAGTCTTTTCCATTCTACCAGGCTGCTCCTGAAAACACAGCCCCAGGTCTTATGCTGCTCAAAGGCATGCAAGTGAAGTTTGCTACCAACTCTGACCCTTACCTTGAACTCCTCAGGGATCCTCAGAGATCGCCTCTTCTAAACAGCTTTCTGGGAACAGCCAGCCATAAGAAACACTATGTGCCAGATGTAGGTGTGGTAGGTGCTTTGCAGTATTATCTGACTAATTCTGACAATTCTATATGGTGGATGCTATGATTCCCACATTATCTCCATATTACAGGTGAGAAAATCAATATTCAGAGAGAAAAAGTGATTTTCCCAAGGAGACACAGCTAGTTTGAGGGGCTTTGCTCCTTTGCTGGCATGCATCTGTTTCTGTTGGCATTCGTGGGCTCGCCATGCCCTCAGACGGACACAGGTGGTTGTATGACAGGAGATCTCCCTTGTTAGACTGCTGGAGACTAGATGAGATGTGAGGAGGTGTCCCTTCCAAATACGCAAGCCTCTGGGCACAGGGTCTGCCCAGTCGGAGCATCAGGGCTCAAACACAGAAAACCAACCTGAACTGGCCAGAGTCAAAACGAAAGAACTTCTTTGCCTGTGTAACTGCAAAGTACAGGGCAGAGCTAGCTTTAGGCATGGCTCTGAGAGGAGCTCAGATGATATCATTAGGATTCAGTCTCATTTCCTCCATCTCTGAAGACGGCCTCCCTCCCTTCTGGCCTCATCTCTTGGACTCATGATGATAAGATGACTGCCAGCAGCAGTGGCTCACGTCCTACTCTCTTATCAACTCCCGACAGAAACAGGGACTCACTTTTTCCTACAGTTCTAATAACATTCCCAAAACTGAGTCTCTTCCACTGTCACTGAGACATGTCAATTCCTCTGCCAATCACTGTGGCCAATGGTTCTGATTAGCCAGGGAGTGAGACCCTGGAGACACCTGGCGTTGTAGTTTAGGTGTGGGTTTCCAGCCATGCAGCCTCAGGATTTACCAGGATCCAAAAGGAATCTCCCAGAATGTGTGGAGAGACATGATTCACAGGTGTTCAATAAATGGCCATGGCTATGACTGGCGTTATTCTTCTGCTTTGCCTCTGTCATCATCTTGTACAGAATAGATGTTTGGTAATGACTGGTACACAGTAGGTGCCCAGAGAATCCCTTTGGTTTGGCTGATTTTTTACTTTTGAAGTAATGCCATGTGCCAAGTCAGATAGAGGCTGGACACGCTGAGCGACCCACAGGCACACAGACAGAATGAGACTCGCCGTTAAGAGCTTTTTAATTTTTAATGTTGTTTTGTCTTCCATAACTGAGCTGAAATACTGTCTTGGGCGCCGGGGGAAATCCTGACTCTCTAAGAAACAGAAACCAGCCTGTCTAAGAGAATACAGTCACGAAGATGGCAGAAGAAGCTCTGAAGAGGCTGGCAGGGGAGGGAACTCCGTGCTCAGAAGCAGGGTGCAGGCAAGCAGAGCTTGTCAGGCCCAGTGAGGCTCTTCCTGACTCATCCAACCCTGCAGTGAGGTAGGCAGAATTCCTCCCCCTGCCCTGGGCCCCTGGTGAAAGACTGAGGATCAGGCTATCCCGCCTGACCCCTTTCTTGTGTCTCCTTGGGCCACCAGTTACTGATTCAACTGGGCAGTTGAGTTTCTGGGAAGGACAGAGACCCAGGAAGTCCAACAATAGCTGCTATTTATCAAGTCTGTGTGGGCGCCATCCTGGGAACTTTACATGATTTAAATACAAGAGCAGTGGAATAGACAGGATACTTACTTTATTCCTGCTTTCACCTTACTTTTTCTACTATGTCTTCCCTCTACCCTGATTTCCTTACTTAATTTTGAAAACATAGAAAGAAAAAAAGAAATCTCTATTTTTTCAGATTTCAAATGTAATACATGATCCCTGTAAAACAGACAATATGGACCGGGCACCATGGCTCAGGTCTGTAATCTCAACACTGTGGGAGTCCGAGGCAGGAGGATTGCTTGAGGCCAGGAGTTCACCAGCCTGGGCAACATAATGAGACCTTGTCTCTACACACACACACACACACACACACACACACACACACCACCACACACCACACACACACACATTTATTTTTGAGACAGATTTTCACTCTTGTTGCCCAGGCTGGAGTGCAGTGGTGTGATCTTGGCTCACTGCAACCTCTGCCTCCTGGATTCAAGCGATTCTTGTGCCTCAGGCTCCCGCGTAGCTGGGATTACTGGCGCCCACCACCACACCCAGCTAATTTTTGTATTTTTAGTGGAGATGGGGTTTTACGATGTTGATCAGGCTGGTGTCGAACTCTTGACCTCAAGTGATCCACTCGCCTCGGCTTCTCAAAGTTCTGGGATTACAGGCATGAGCCACCGCACCTGGCCTCTACTAAATATATTTTTTAAAAATTAGTCAGACATGGTGGCGCAAGCCTGTATCCCAGCTACTGGGGAGGCTGAGGTGGAAGGATCACTTGAGCCCAGGAGTTTGAGACTGCTGTGTGACACCCTGTCTCCAAAAGAAAAAAAAAGAGAAAAAAACAAAATAGATAATATAGAAATGAATAGAATGGGAAGAAACAATCTCTATAATCTCATTCCTCAGATACTAACCATTGCAGACTTCTTGATGTGATTCTGCATTTAGCTGAATTGACAGATGGATGTCCATTTTGGGAGAGGGAAAACAGTATGAACGTTTTCAGAGCCTCCCTTCCTCCCTGCCCACTCTGAGGAAGGCAACTCACTATGTCAGGCAGCTGCAGCCTGGGTTTTATCCTGTGGATCTGGGGTAATGGGTGGAGGTGGGGGAGAAACAAGCGATAAGAGAAAGGACAGAGGCTGAGAGGTGGGAAAAATGGGGGGAGGCTGGAGCAGGGGGTGAAGCGGTCAAAGCCAGCACAGGCTGAGCTTTGAGGGAGTGTTTGGGGGATCCAGATGTAGATTTTGGGGCTGCTGTGCTGTGAGATATTGAAAAAGGGTGAGGCATCAGGCAGGAGAAGGGTAGGGGAGAGACAGAAAGAAGGCAGCAGGGAGGAAATTGGAGGAAGTTTTATTGAGATTATAGATGATATCTGCTTTAACATTCTTAAAAGAATTGGACAAAGATTTAAATTGTTTTGCAGTTTTTTTTTCAGAGGAGGAAGTAGTGTTTCTAATTCAGCAGGGGGCTGAGACTGGCTTTGGAGCAGCTCGGCTTTACCCAGACTACTTTTTTATAAACAGAACACTAGATTACATCATCATCATAAAAATAAAAACTGGCCAGGCGTAGTGGCTCACGCCTATAATCCCAGCACTTTGGGAGGCCAAGGCGGGTGGATCACCTGAGGTGAGGAGTTTAAGACCAGCCTGGACAACATGGTGAAACCCCTTCTCTACTCAAAATACAAAAATTAGCCAGACATAGAGTGGGCACCTGTAATCCCAGCTACTAGGGAGACTGAGGCAGGGACATTGCTTCGACCCAGGAGGTGGAGGTTGCAGTGAGCTGAGATCGAGCCACTGTACTTCAGCCTTGGTGACAGAGCAAGACTCAGTCTCAAATAAATAAATAAAACTGCTAAAATAGCTTGTCTCGGTACTGTATGCCAGGCATTGTGCTAAGTGCTCCTCTGTGGTCATATATTCAGTTCTACAATAGCCCAATGGGGATAGGTACTACTATTATCACATTTTACAGGCAAGGAAACTGAGGCTTAGAGCAATGAAGCCACTTGCATAAGATCACACAGCCTTCAAGTGGGAGAGCTGGTATGAGACAACTTGTCTATCATCTGAACTTACTGGTAAGTGCAGTTGTTTTGTTTTGTTTAAATTAATCAACTCGTTAATTTTGCTGTAAGAACGTTAACAAGATTCTTATTGATTGATTGATTGAGACAGAGACTTGCTCCTTCTCCCAGGCTTGAGTACAATGGCGTGATCTCGGCTCACTGCAACCTCTGCGTCCCAAATTCAAGCGATTCTGCTGCCTCAGCCTCCCAAGTAGCTGCGTGTGCCACCATGCCTGGCTAATTTTTTTGTGTTTTTAGTAGAGACGGGGTTTCCCCACGTTGGCCAGGCTGGTCTCAAACTTCTGACCTCAAGTGATCTGCACTACTCTGCCTCCCGAAGTGCTGGGATTATAGGTGTCAGCCACCACACCCAGCCAGAAGATTCTTATTTTTTAATTTAATTTAATTTTTTTAGTGATGGGGGTCTCACTCTGTTGCCCAGGCTGATCTTAAACTCCAGGACACAAGGCATTCTCCTGCCTCAGCCTCCTGGGTATCTGGGGCTCCAGGCATGCACCACCACACCTGGCTCTGGTTTATTTGTTTTTTATGAGCTGCTGCAAATGCCTTTCTGTTCGTGACAGAGTAAGGATATACGTAAATAATCATTAGGCATGTACCATCATGAAGCACCTCACAACTCCTTGCAGTTATCTACATTAAGAAGCTGAAGCTGAGTGGGACATGGGCACTAATCTAGAGAAGGCAGCTTTAAAGTTGTGGGATTTGAACTCAACTGGCTTTTTTTTCGTTTGTTTTTGTTTGTTTGTTTGTTTGTTTGAGAAACCATACAGAAGTTGGAATTACTATGGCGGGGAGTAGGGTTGCATTTCAGTTACTCAGGTACAGATTCACAGACCCTGAAGCCTGGACCTGGACGAGATGTGCAAAGTTATCCGTTCCAGTCCCTGTTTTAGTTTATGAATCTTCACCGCAGTTTCCTCCACAGGAGTCACCTGGCCCAAATGTGAACACCTCCACTGAGGAGATACTTGGTTTTGCAGAGAACCCAGAGTCAGGGGAACACAGCTGAGAAAGTAGGCCTGGGTGGAGCAGAGAAGGGGAAGGAATTCCTGGGAATTAGTTGGGATGAGCACAGGGAGACTGCCAGAGAGGACAGGAATGCAGGCAGAATAGAAAACCATTTCCTCAAATGCCTTCACTGCAATATCAGCTGTTTTATGTATAGCCCTTCCAAGCTGAGGAAGTAAAAATATGTTATTTCAAAGAAACAAGTTCCCCCAGAGTCAAACTACTATAACAAAATATATTTCCCCTTTTGCCTTGGGTGCTAGGAAGCCTTTAAGTAGGTTATATATTCAACCTCAGTAGCAAATTCAGTCCAGGAACCTGATAGATTTCACTCTTATCTTTTTCTAATGGCTTTCCATCTCTCTTTTTATTTATTTATGTATTTGAGATGGAGTCACGCTCTGTCACCCAGGATGGAGTGCAGTGGTGTAATCTCGGTTCACTGTAACCTCTGCCTCCTGGGTTCAAGTGATTCTCTTGCCTCAGCTTCTCAAGAGGCTGGGATTACAGTTGTGTGCCACCACGCTCAGCTAATTTTTGTGTTTTTAGTAGAGATGAGGTTTTGCCATGTTGGTCAGGCTTGTCTTAAACTCCTGACATCAGGTGATCCGCCCGCCTCGGCCTCCCTAAGTGCTGGGATTACAGGGCTGAGCCACCACTCCCACCCTCAATCTGTCTTTTTAAATGGATGTTTTATAATGTTTGCTTTAACACTGAACCGCTATCTGAATGTATGAGTATTGATTTTTTAAAAAAACTAAACATTTCATAAAGTGAATTTGTTGGTTGCCAGCTAGAAAGAGCTGGATTGTGGAGGAATGGGCTAGAGCATAGGACTGGGCCCAGGACAGGGAATGTGGGGCAGGTAGAAGGGAGAGGACATGAGGACCAACTTGGCAGTGATGGGGGAGAGGTGTTTGGTGCTGAGATATTCAACATGGTGGGGAGTCAGGGGTGCTAAAGAGGAAATAGCTGAGTGCCAAGGATGGCATTGCCCAGGTTAAGAGAGAAGGGAAAAGTGTTCCGGGTAGTGAGAATCACCTGTGCAAAGACCCAGACATTGAAGGGAGCAAGAACAGGGATGAGAAGAAGATTCCAGTGACTGCAGTGCCTTGGGCATGAGGACAGTGCGTGAGCTGGGCCTGGAGGGTTGGCAGAAACAGATCAGGCCTGGCTGCTCAGGGAGGCTTTTCTCCTGCAGCCTGAATGCTCCTGTTTTCAGGAGCTTTCCTGGGGCGCTGGCTTCACCAGGCAAAGCTAGGCTTGGAAGATGCTGCGTCCCTCTCCTGGGATCTTTGACTGATGCAAATACAACCTTTGGGCTGCAGGGTGCAGGTGAGGGCAGGAGAAAGGCATTGATCCAGGTGCCCTTGAAGCAGAACCAGGCTGTTCTGCTCTAATGACTCAAGGGTATGGAAACTCCGCAGGGGCTGCCCAGCCAGCCAGAGCCAAGAGTGAAAACTCAGGGTTTGACCAGGCCAGTGGATGGGCCAGCCACACACAAAGACTCCATCTGCCAGGCACAGTGGCGCACACATGTAGTCTCAGCTATTTGGGAAGCTGAGACCTGAGCATCCCTTCAGCTCACGAGTTCAAGACTGTAGTGTGCTAAGATCATGCCCTCCAGAATAGTCACTGCACTCCAGCCTGGGAAACATAGCAAGACCCCATCTCTCTCTCTCTCTCTCTCTCTGTTTTTTTTTTTTTTTTTTTTTGACTGTACAAACCAGTTTTATTAGGGAACTGCCCCAGGTGCACCTCTGTTCATTCTCTCATCACACTGTTTCTCAGATGAGCCCAGGCTCACAGGCAAGTTAGCAGCTAAGCAAAGAGGAAAAGTGTTCTGTAGAACAGCAACTGTCAGCTTCAGGCATCACTAAAATGCAGAAGGAAGCAAGATAACTAGGGACGTCTGGAGAGCCCAGGATGATGACTTCTGGGAGCAGGAAGCCACCTAGGGCCAGATCGTGCTGCCATCCGACTTGGGAGATGACACTATTGTGCTGGGTTGGTGGGTCACTTCTTCAAACCCATCCATACAGAACACTGTCTATTCCTTGAGCTTTTGGATTTACAAATTAGTTACATAAAAAGTGCTCTTGGCCTAGAAGCCCCAGCGTGTGTGTGAGTCTCGGGGCACTCCCTCAGTCTCCCTGGCTGCAGCAGGGAGGATGGAGAGACATGCTCCAGAAGGTTGGTCAGGCTCTGCTTTAGAAATGAAGTCACACCTAGGAATCGGGGAGCAAGGGGGCAGAGACCCATGCTGCAATCTCATGCTGAATCACTGTCCTC
This sequence comes from Alouatta palliata, assembly GCA_004027835.1. Taxonomy (NCBI): domain Eukaryota; kingdom Metazoa; phylum Chordata; class Mammalia; order Primates; family Atelidae; genus Alouatta; species Alouatta palliata. The sequence goes on along the minus strand of PVKV010002655.1, from coordinate 42,593 downwards.
CCGAGAGCAGGCTCCTACGGGTCCTTCAGTCCACGGAAGTGCTCAGAGCAGGGCGGGACAGTGCGGCCACAGAGCTGCCACCCCCTCACTGCATGCCAAACCACTGCTCCTGGTCAGCCCACTGGGCCGCCTCACTGTCGCTGCCCTCCAGGTCCCCTTCTTCCCCACCCCTTCCATGTCATCCACATCCTCTTCTTGAGTGGCATTCGTGGGACTCCCCTCCTTCTCCATCTTCTTCATCCCCTCTAGAGACTTCTGGTTGTTGGAAGACCTTATCTCTTAAAACAAAACAAAAACAAACAAAAAACCCTTCTGACAAGGGCTGGGGACCAGGGCATGAAACGGCAAGAACAGAGGATGCCGTTCCACACTTCGATCAGATTGCTTGATTCCATTCTGACAGCACAGTGAGCCTGGGTGTGAACTTTATGTGTGAAATATGAGTGATGTTACCCACCCTGAATGCTGTTTTGAAAATAGGGTGGGTTTACAGGTGCAAAAGATTTAGCATCAAGTAGTCATCCAATAAATGCTCATTCCCCAAGTCTACTAGGAAAGGGGCCCTTGAAACAGCCACACCTGTCTTCATGCACCTTTCCACGTCTCAAGTCGGCAGGTCAAGCTTCAGAAGGCGAGATTAACAGATGCTCTTTGAGCTTCTGTCTGTGGCCTCAGAGCCTTTGCTCCAGCTGTTCCCTCCTCCTGAAATGCCCTGTCCTCACCTCCTCACCTACCGAACTCCTGACTCATTTGTCAATACTCAGACCGTCACCTCCTCTAGGAAGCCTTCCCCGGCTGTGCCCCCACAGCCCCTGCATTACTGCTAACGTAGCACCTCCCACTGTCGTGTTCAGTCTGTTTACTCTCTTCGTTGCCCCCACCTAAGCCCAATTCTGCAACCCCAGCCATAGAAACAGGGACCAGCACATAGCTGATGCTCCATAAATGTCTATCGAACTCTACAGAAAGGCTCTTGTAGGAACAGAGGCCTGTTTAATAAGCACCTCTTCTCTGCATACACTATCACATGTGGCCCTCACATGACCACTGTTTTAACAGATGAAGATCCTGAGGGTCTGAGGGGTGAAGTGATTTGCTCCTGGTCATACAGCCTGTAAGTGGCAATGCAGGATTTGAATCCAATTCTGTCTGATTTTAAAGCTCTTGCTCTCCACTGTGGCTTTATACATCATTACTATAGTTCTTTCATGTCAGGGAGAACTTGACTCCAGCTGCAGCTGGCTATGAGCAGGGGGGCCTGGGGCATTGGAGAAGTCACTCAGAGTCCCTGGGCCTCCGAATTCTCATCTTTTTGGTTGTTTGATTGGTTTTGTTTTTGTTTTCTCGAGACAGAGTTTCACTCTGTCGCCCCGGCTGGAGTGTGAGATCATGGCTCGCTGTAGCCTCAACCTCCTGACCTCAAGTAATCATCCCCCCTCAGCCTTCCAAGTAGCTGGGACTACAGGTGCACACCAACACGCTAATTTTTTGTATTTTTTTGTTGAGACGGGTTTTTGCCATGTTGCCCAGGCTGGTCTCGAACTCCTGAGCTCAAGGAATCCACCTACCTTGGCCTCCCAAAGTGCTGAGATTACAGGTGTAAGCCACCACACCTGACCAGTCTCCTACTTTGTAAAATGAAGGGGTTGGATCAGCAACTGTCAGCTGTAGGAGTCCATTTGTATCACCTGGGGAGCACTTAAAATGTACTGCTGATGCCTGGATCTCACCTCGGGTCAATTAAACTGAAATAACTCAAGGCAGGTCCCAAAGTTCATGAAACTCCCAGGTGATCTGGATGGTGGAGAAAGCCGAGAATACTAAAATCGCCCCTCAGTGAGACTCATTGCAAGAAGCCCTTCCACCTGGCATGATGGAACGACCAGGCTGTGGAGCCAAGTGGGCATGGGTTCTGATCCCAGGTCTGTTCTTTCGTATACATCCACATCCTCATTCAGCAGAGGAGAGCAAGGCTGGTGAAGTCCCAAGTCTTGCAGCAAAGAAGTGACATTGTGGAAGTTTCAGTCCTACTCTGCACTTCGGAACTGCAGGCCATTGAGGAGGGTCTTAGACAAGGAGAGGAGGTGTGGGTGGGCAGGTCTGTTTGGAGACTGTGTCTGTACTGGCCAACCTGGGTGGGGTCCGTCTTGGGGATCCCGAAGCCATCCCTGCCCTGTGACTCACACTGTTTTCCCAGCAGGTGTTGGGGCAGCATGAAGTCACCTACACCTCCCACGCCACTCACACCTCCGCTGCCTCCTGCTCAACACGTGCCCAGACACCTCCACCACCCATGGTGCCCCAAGCCCTGGGCAGTGCGGGCCAGTGTGGACCAAGCCAGCCAGCTTGTGTGTGATTGGGGTGTTGGCACTGACTGCAAGAACACACTGACGGAAAGGCTAATGCCAATACAAGGAACAACAGACCTTTTTCCAAACACCCACCCCATTGCTCCTGGGCCATGTGGTCTTGGGCAAGTCTGCACTGCTCTGACAGTCTACAACATGTATGTGAAAGCATGGCTCACAGGTTTCCCATGAGCTCCAGAACACCAAGCTCTTTCCTCCCACAGAGTCAGACCAGACTGCCCTCGCCCAGATGAGTCTCCCCTCTCCCTTTTAGGTCTCAGTGCAAATGTCACTCTCCAGAAAGGCCTTTCTTGGCGACCCTTTCTGAGGGGACTCTCCTTTTCTTCTCTCTCTCACTGCACCTACCTCATTTCCTTCATTGTACTTACCAGTGACCCTCCAACCTCAGCCTTTCACACAGCTGGGACTACAGGCACGTGCCACCATGCCCAGCTAAACTTTTTTCTATTTTTTTGTAGAGATGGGGTCTCATTATGTTGCCTAGGCTGGTCTCAAACTCCTAAGCTCAAGTGATCCACCTGCCTTGGCCTCCCAAAGTGCTGGGATTACAGGTGTGAGCCACTGCAGCCGAACCTGGCTAATATCTAAATTTTGAGTAGAGACAAGGGCTCACTGTGCTGCCAAGGCTTGTCTCTGTCTCCTGGCCTCAAGTGACCCTCCATCCTGGGCCTCTCAAAGTGCTGGGATTATAGGCATGAGCCTCTGAACCAGACTTGTCATGTCTCTTCTTTGAGGTGTAACTTACACACTGTACCGTTCATCCATTTTAAGTGTATAGTTGAAGGATTTTTTAATAAATTCACAGAGTTGTGCCATCATCACCACAAGCCAGTTTGAGAACAATTGCATCACCCCCAAAGACTCCTACTATTCACTCGCAGTTAATACCTGCTTTCGTCCTCATCCCTAGGCAAACACTGATCTGCTTTCTGACTCTCTAGTTTTTCCTTTCCTAGAAATTTCACATAAATGGGGCAGGCGTGGTGGCTCACACCTGCAATCCCAGCACTTTCGGAGGACGAGGCTGGTGGGTTGCTTGAGGTCAGGAGTTCCAGACCAGCCTGGCCAACATGGTGAAACCCCTGTCTCTACTAAAAATACAAAAATTAGCCGGACTTGGTGGTACATGTCTGTAATCTCAGCTACTTGAGATGCGGAAGCAGGAGAATTGCTTGAACTGGATAGCGGTGGGAGGTTGCAGTGAGCTAAGATGGTGCCACTGCACTCCAGCCTGGGCAACAGAGCAAGACTCTGTCTAAAAAAAAAAAAAAAAAAAAATGCCAGGCGCAGTGCATGCCTGTAATCCCAGCACTTTGGGAGGCTGAGGCTGGCAGACCATGAGATCAGGAGTTCCAGAACGGCCTGACCAACATGGTGAAACCCTGTCTCAACTAAAATACAAAAATTAGCTGGGTGTGGTGGTGCACACCTGCAATCCCAGCTACTCGGGAGGCTGAGGCAGGAGAATCCTTTGAACCTGGGAGGTGGAGGTTGCAAGTGAGCCAAGATCATGACACTGCATTCCAGCCTGGGTGACAGAGCAAGACTCAGTCTCAAAAAAGAAAAAAAAAAAAAAAGAAATTTCGCATAAATGGAATCATCCAGCATGTGCGCTTCTGTGCTTGGCTCTTCTCTCTTCATCTGTGTTGCTGTGTGCACCGGCACTGTGTCTCCTGTATAGCTGAGGAGTATTGCATTTTATGGATGGATGACATTTTGTTTATCCACTTACGATTTGGGCTTTTGGATTGCTTCCAGTTTTTGTCTATAGAAGAATGCTGCTATCAGTATTTGCATACAAGTCCCCAGCTACTCAGGAGGCTGAGTCAGGAGGATTGTTTGAAGTCAGGAGCTCAAGACTGGCCTGGGCAACGCAGTAAGACCCTGTGATCTAAACAAATACATTAGCCAGGCATGGTAGCACGCATCTCTAGTCCCAGCTACTTGGAGGCTGACGCAGGAGGATGGATCGAGCCCAGGAGACTGAGGCTGCAGTGAGCCAGGAGGATGCAGTGGCATCACTGGACTCCAGCCTGGGTGAAAGAGGAGATCCTGTCTCTAAAAATTTTAAGAAAATGCATCCAAGACTTGGTGTGGATATACGTTTTCACTTCACTAGGGTAGATGCCTGGATACCCAGGAGTGGAACTGCCGGATTGTATGCTAAGTGCTTGTTTCACTTCTTGCAAAACTGCCAAACTGTTTTCAAAACTGGCTGTATCACTTTACATTTCCACCAGCAGTGTATGAGATGGCCCCGTGTCTGTCCTTTATTTACCCAAACGCTCAGAATTCAGGCTGGATGCCTGGTATGTATTAGTTTGGAGCAAAAGTAATTGCGGTTTTTGCCATTACTTCTAATAGTAAGTATCCAGTAAAGTGAATGTTGGCTGAATTGACATGTGGTTAAGCTCCTACTGTGAGCCTAATACTGTGCTGATCATGGTGCTTGAATGACTGCGTGCGAGGTACCCAGTGGCTGTCCGTGGGGCTGATGTTGAACTGGCAGAACACTTTCTACCCAGACTACTTTTTTTAGTGGGACACTCTCACCCAAAGACCCTTGCTAAATGAAGCCCTTGGCTTTCTGGGAAGGTGACAGTGGAATGAACCCCAAGAAGAATCGAATACTCGTTTATTGTCTGTAAAAGGCTGTTGAAGAGATTGTTCACACAGCAAGATGTATGTGACAAGTCTTTTTTTTTTTTTTTATTGGAGACAGAGTCTTGCTCTGTGGCCCAGGCTGGAGTGCAGTGACACAATCTTGGCTCACTCCAACCTCCACCTCCCAGGTTCAAGCTATTCTCCTGCCTCAGCCTTCTGAGTAGCTGGGATTACAGGTGTGCGCCAGCACACCCTGCTAATTTTTGTATTTTTAGTAGAGATGGGGTTTTTCCATGTTGGCCAGACTGGTCTCAAACTCCTGACCTCAGGTGATCCGCCCACCTTGGCCTCCCAGTGTGCTGGGATTACAGGTGTGAGCCACCATGCCCAGCCAACAAATCCTTTTTGTTTATTACCACCAGAGTGAAGAGCATTCTTTTTTTTTTTTTTTTTTTTTTTTTAAGAAACAGGGTCTTGCTCTGTTGCCCAGGCTGGAGTGCAGTGGCGTGATCACGACTCCCTGCAGCCTTAACCTCCCTGGGCTCAGGTGATCCTCTCACCTCAGCCTCCTGAGTAGCTGGGACTACAGGTGTGCACCACCAAGCCTAGCTAATTTTTGTATTTTTTACAATCCTCCCGTCCCAGCCTGCCAAAGTGTTAGAATTAACAGGCACGAGTCACCGTGCCTGGCCAGTTTTCATTGTTTAATCATGAGTCAGAGACAAAACATTCTGTTTCCCTTTTTGGTTTAGCTGAGAGGATGCTAAGAACAGCATTTGGCTGACTGTGAACTGCTGGAGGGCAGGGACCCCTAGAGCCTAGTACATCTCCTGTCCCAAAGAACCTTCTCAACAAACATCAGGTGGGTAGAATGAAACAGAAATTCAGTAACTTCACTGACTTGGAGTAATTTATAAGATGTTTTCTAGTGTGTGTGTCTGCGCGCGTGTGTGTGTACTTTTTTTTGTTTTTGAGACAGGGTCTCACTCTGTCACCCAGGCTGGAGTACAGTGGTGTGATCTTGGCTCACTGCAACCTCTGCTCCAACCCTGGCTCAAGCGATCCTCCTACCTCAGCTTCCTCAGTAGCTGGGATCACAGGCACACACCACCATGGCCAGCTGTTTTTTTTTTTTTTTTTTTTTTGCATTCTTAGTAGAGATAGGGTCTCACCATAACAGGCTGGTTTTGAACCCCCAAGCTCAAGTAATCTGCCTGCCTTGGCCTCCCAAAGTGCTGGGATTACAGGCATGGACCACTGCAACCAGACTCATATTTTTTTTAATAGCCTATGTATGTAGTTTACTGTGGATGTTGTAAAAATTGCTTGATGGTATATAAATTATGAAAGAGTGGCAATGAAGAAAATAGAGTTATTGATATCAAGACATCTACATCTGGAAGTAAAGATAAATTGTGCCAAAAATGGCCATAAAGGGAATGAGAAAGTGACAAATACCATAAAATAGGGTGTCCGGATGTGGTGGCTCATGCTTGTAATCCCAAGCACTTTGGGGAGCCTACAAGGGAGGATCGCTCGAGGCCCGGAGTTTGAGACCAGCCTGGCAACATAGTGGGACCCTGTCTCTATATAAAATTAGCTGGGGGCAGTGGTGCATGCCTGAGGTTCCAGCTACTTAGGAGGCTGAGGTGAGAAGATTGCTTGAGCCTAGGAGGCCGAGGCTGCAGTGAGCCATGTTTGCACCACTGCACTCCAGCCTGGGCAACTGAGGGAGACTCCGTCTCAAAAAACAATAACAACAACAACAACAACGAAAAATGCTCACGATTTGTGGTTGAATTAAGCAAAAGAATAATTTTTTATATTACATGTGCCCTACAACTCAGAAATTCTGTCCTGGCTCTTTATCTCAGAAAAAGTTTGTGTTCTTGTGTTTAATACGTATGAAGACTTATAACCAGGTGCAGTGGCTGAGTTTGAGATCCGCCTGGGCAACACAGTGAGACCCCATCTCTACCAAAAGTAAATTAGTCAGATGTGATGGCATCCACTTGTAGTCCCAGCTACTGAGGAGGCTAAGACAGGAGGACCAGAGGTTGAAGCTGCAGTGAGCCACATTCACACCACTGCACTCCAGCCTGGGAGACAGAGCAAGAGCCTGTCTCGTGCGCACACACAAAGACTTGCACCAGAATGTTCTGTAGCGCAGTTTGCTAAAGCAAAAGAAATGAACTAGGATGAATGCATGAACACAGATCAATGTCAGCATACTCCACAACATAATGTCAGACCCGAACACCAACTTGCAGAAGGATACGTGTCATGCCATTTATTTGATGTGTGACTATATCAAGGGCATGAAGAAAATGATAAACCCCAGATTTGTGAGAGATGTACTCTGACGAGGAGCACACACAAGGATTGCAAAGGGGCACCCAGGGGACTTCAACCGTATCTGACAGTTTGTTTTTTTTTAAAGATCCAAAGAAAATATGCTAAAAATGTTAGGATTTGTCAAAACTCAACTATGATTATGAGTATGTTACAGTAAGCTCTGTATTTTTGTTTGCTTATGATACTTCATCTGAAAAACAGCTTTCATTATATCTTGTTAATATAAATGTATGCATGGGGAAAACTGTAATATAAAGAGTGTATAGCAAGGCCGGGGTGAAGTGGCTCATGCCTGTAATCCCAGCACTTTGGGAAGGAGAGGTGGGTGGATCACCTGAGGTCAGGAGTTCAAGACCAGCCTGGCTAACATGGTGAAATCCCATCCCTAGTAAAAATACAAAAAGTAGCTGAGTGTGGTAGCATGCAACTGTAATCCCAGGTACTTGGGAGGCTGAGACAGGAGAATCAATTGAACCCGGGAGACAGAGGTTTCAGTGAGCTGAGATCCCACCATTGCACTCCTGCCTGGGCGACAAGAGTGAAACTCCTTCTGAAAAAATAAATAAATAAAAATAAAGATTATGTAGCAAATAATCCTGATTATTTCCATGTGGTGAGATGACTGATTATTTTTATTTTCCTATTTATTTTTGCATATCTATATTTTCTGATTTTCTTATGGTGAACATGTCTTACTTGGGTAATGTTTTAAAACCTAAAAAAAAAAAAGCATATAAAAAGCTGCCGGGCACAGTGGCTCACGCCTGTAATCCCAGCACTTTGGGAGGCCGAGGAGGGCCGATCACTTGAGGTTGGGAGTTCCAGACCAGCCTGACCAACATAGGGAAACCCCGTCTCTACTAAAAATACAAAATTAGCCAGGCATAGTGGTGCATGTGTGTAATCCCAGCTACATGGGAGGCCGAGGCAGAAAAATCGCCCGAACCTGGGAGACAGTGGTTGCGGTGAGCCGAGACTGTGTCATTGCACTCCAGCCTGGGCAACGAGAGCAAAACTTTGTCTCAAAAAAATAAAAAATAAAAACAAAAAAGCTGTAGAGGGGCATTTCAGGTAAAGACGACAGCAGAGGCAGAGGCCTGGCTGTGGAGAATCTGCCAGGACATTGAATATCAGACAGGGGAAGGATGGGAAGAAAAGCTGCTGCAAAGGGGAGCTGGCGGCACAATGGGCAGGCCTTGGGTGCCAGGCTAAGGAGCTGCAACTTGACCTTGAAGGCCCTGGGACCTCAAACTGGAGTCCATGGCCACTGGGGAGCCTCAAGCATACTCCCGGGAATCTGGCTCCACCAGGATTTTAATAATTTGGGGCCTTCATTTTAGTGATCGTCTCTAAACAGTGAATACAAGCACATCCTGAGTTCTCTGAATAACCCAGCCATAATCCAGAGCCGCCAGTCTAATTTCAGGGCCTGGACTGGTTTGTGCCTGGAGTCAGGTGGATGCCAGCTGCCCCACTTTGATTGTCTTGGGCAGATGAGGAAAGAAAGAAGCAGGTCTCAGCTTGGCCGGCTTATTCTCAAGCCCCATGAGCTCAGCGCTTGGGCCTGGGAGAATTCCAAGGGCCTGAAAGATGTTCCAACCTTGAAAAAAGAATTGTAATGGCTCTAAAGTAACAAAAGCCACCACCAAAATAACACACGCATGCGCACACACACTCTCTAATTGAAATAATTTCAGTTGCGAAAGTATAAACCTAAATATTTTTATAGCAAAAAAATATTTGATGTGAAATGTGGGCGTGTTTTAATATGTTTGGTGAGGGGGAAAGCGGAGTCTCCAGAGATACAGATACTGGAGGACTATGAAGTTCCTTAAAGCATAGATTCTGGAAGGATCACAGCAAAGAAAGCCAAATGGCAAATTGCTCTGCTCCCCCGCCTAGAGGTTCCCCTTCACCCAAACTGCAAAAGAACTGGGCAAATTGAATCAGCACACACAGTGGTGCAGGAATGCCAAGGGTAAAACCAAGGCCAGGCAGCGAACAGCACGCTGGCACAGCCTGCAACACACTCCTCATTCAAAGGGTGTGATTTTGATTCTGCAGAATGATGCCATTCACCACATTCAGTGGATGTTGTTTATCTAAATTTGTGGTCGTGTTTGTACTTAATCTGGTTTTATGGCAGTGTAGGGTCCTAAAGAGTTTGTACCTAGTTTTATGTTTTAAGGAACAGTATAATCAAAATAATTGGAATCAGCCCTGTCTGGCCAGAAGAACCTTCTTCCTTTAGGAGAGCCTGTTTGTAAATTACTCCAGTTTGGGAAATGCTGCTAGGGGCTGGGGGACCCGCTGAGGGGCTGTGGGTGGGGTTGGGCGGGTGGGACATGAGCTGAATGGCACGTTCTGGACAACCAACAGCCAGAGCGAGGCTGGTGTGAGGCTTGAACTCCTGAGCACAGGGATGGGCGTCTTATTTGAGCCCTCATAGTGCCAAGGGTAGGACCTCAGATGCCATCAGAACTAAACAAAGACTGACCACCACCTTGGAATTTCCCGTAGGAGGAGAGTCCTGCTTCTCCAGGCTGAAGGCAGAAATGTATCTGTCCTGGTCCTGGTGAATCCAGTGGGTAGACTCGGCACATGGAGGCCTCAATGAGGTTTTTTTCTTTTTTTTTTTTGAGATGGAGTCTCGCTCCGTCACCCAGGCTGGAGCACAGTGGCACGATCTCAGCTCACTGTAACCTCTACCTCCCAGGTTCATACAATTCTTGTGCCTTAGCCTCCTGAGTAGCTGGGACTACAAGTGTGCACCACCATGCCCGGCTATTTTTTTTTTTTTAATTTTAGTAGAGATGGGATTTTACCATGTTGTCCAGGCTGATCTCGAACTCTTGACCTCAAGTGATCCACCCACCTTGGCCTCCCAAAGTGCTGGGATTACAGGCATGAACCACCATGCTGGGCCTAATCAAATATTTATGGTAGCTTTCAAAGGCCCATGTGATCTACCTCTACGCACCTCTGCCACCTCTTCTCCCTGACTGCTCTGTGTTCACTAAGCTCCAGCTGCCTGGATGTTCCTGAAACACGCGAGTCGTCAGGTTTCAGGGCCTTTGCCCCTGCTGCTCCTTCTGCCTGGGATGCTCTTCCTGCAGGGCCCAGCCAGCGGCTCTTCCCTCCCCGGAGGGACCCTTCCCCCCAACCCCCTGCATGATACACTCATTCCCACCCCCAGTACATTACACTGTTTCCAGTCTTCCTAGCACTTCCCACTTCCTGAACCTGTCTTGCTACCTTTAATGTTTCAATCTATAGTAGATCTTGAGTCCCCGTGAAGGCAGAGGTCATCTCTGTCCTGGTCACAGCTAAATCTCCAGCAGTAGAATGGAGCCTGGCACATAGTAGGTGCTCAGTAAAAGCTTGCTGAGTCAACAATGGGATACCACGTCACACCCACTAGAATAGCTATAATAAAAAAGGAGATGGAGCAATTAAAATGTTTATGTATTGCTGGTGGCAATGGAAAATGCAGTTTGTCAGTTCCTCAGAAAGTTAAACAGAGTTACCATGTGACCTAGCAATTTCACTTCTAGGTATATACCCAAGAGAAATGAAACTATGTCCACACAAAATATGTTCATATATAATCAAGCAGCAATATTCATAATGGCCAAAAAGTAGAAATAACCCAAATACCTATCAGCTAACAAATATGTAAATGAAATGTATATGGCCATGCACAGTGGTTAATGCCTGTAATCCCAGTACTTTGGGAGGTCGAGCTGAGTGGATCATCTGAGGTCAGGAGTTCGAGACCAGCCTGATCAACATTGTGAAACCCTGTCTCTACTAAAAAAAAATGCAAAAATTAGCTGGGCATGGTGGTGGGCACCTGTCATCCCAGCTACTTGGGAGGCTGAGGCAGGAGAATTGCTTGAACCCAGGAGGGAGAGGTTGTAGTGAGCCGAGATCATGCCATTGTACTCCAGCCTGGGCAAAGAGCAAAACCATCACAGAAAGAAAAAACAAGAAAGTTGTGTATCATTATAATGCAATATTATTCAGTAGCAAAAAGGAATGAAGTACTGACATGCTGCAACATTATACTAACAAGCTTAAAAACATTATACTAAATAAAAGAAGCCAGACACAAAGGTTGCATATCGTATGATTTCATGTGTGTGAAATGTCCACAACAGGCAAATACATAGAGACGGACAGTACACTCATGGTTGCCAGGTGCTGGAGGGAGGGCAGATGGGCAGTGACTGCTAATGAGCGTAGGTTTCAGGGGATGATGAAATGTTCCGAAACTAGATAATAGTGATGGCTGCACAACTTTGTGAATACACTAAGAACCACTGACTTGGTTCACTAAGTTTTATGGTATGTGAATTATATCTGATTTTTAAGTTTTTTTTGAGACGGAGTTTTGCTTTTGTTGCCCAGCCTGGAGTGCAGTGGTGCGATCTCGGTTCACTGCAACCTCCACCTCCCGAGTTCAAGTGATTCCACTGCCTCAGCCTCCTGCGTAGCTGGGATTACAGGCACCCACCACCATGCTCAGCTAATTTTTGTATTCTTAGTAGAGACAGGGTTTCACCATGTTGGCCAGGCTGGTCTCGAACTCCTGACTTCAGGTGATTTGCCAAGCTCGGCCTCTCAAAATGCTGGGATTCCAGGTGTGAGTCACTTTGCCCGGCCTTTATCTGTATTTAAAAAAAAACTTCTTATGCCTGTAATCTCAGCACTTTGGGAGGCTGAGGTGGGAGGATCACTAGATCCCAGGAGTTTGAGATCAGCCTGGGCAACATAGCCAGACCCCATCTCTACAAAAAATAAAGTTAGTTGGGTGTAATGGTGAATGCCTGTTGTCCTAGCTACATGGGAGGCTGAGGTGGGAGCATAGCTTGAGCCCTCGAGGTTGAGGCTGCAGTGAGCTATGATTGTGTCACTGCAATCTAGCCTGGGTGACACAGTGAGACCTTGTTTCCAAAAAAAGAAAAAACTCAAAACAAAACATCTTGTACACAAATGTTACAGCAGCATTATTCATAATAGCCAAATGTGGAAACAACCCAAACGTCCATCCACTGATTAACGGAGAAACAAGATGTGTCTATCCATACATTAGAATATTATTTGGGCATAAAAAAGAGTGAAATACGTATACATGCTACAACATAGATGAACCTGGAAAACATACTAAGTGAAAGAAACCAGTCCCCAAAGATTACATTTTGCATTATCCTATTTACACAAAATGTGCAGAATAGGCAAATCTACAAAGACAGAAAGTAGTTGAGTACCTGCCTAGGCCTGGGAGTGGCTGCCGACAGGCAGGAGGTTTCTTTTGGGGGTAAAAACGTCCTGAAATTGGGTTACTGTAATGTATAAATCTCCCTATACATACTAGAAATCACTGTATTGTACATTCTAAATGAGTGAACTTTTATGTCCTATAAATTATATGTCAACAAAGCCTTTTAAAACTTTATTGAATGGGTGGGGCGCGGTGACTCATGCCTGTAATCCCAGCACTTTGGGAAGCCGAGCTGGGCGGGTCACCCGAGATCAGGAGCTCCAGACCAACGTGGCCAGCATGGCCGAACTCCAGCTCTACTAAAAATACAAAACTTAGCCGGGCATGGTGGTGCGCGCCTGTAATCCCAGCTACTTGGGAGGCTAAGGCAGGAGAATTGCTTGAGCCCTGCAGACGGAGGTTGCAGTGAGCCGAGATCGAGCCAATGCACTCCAGCCTGGGCAATAGAGGGAGACTCCGTCTCCAAATAAAAAAAAAGTTTATTGAATGAATGAGGAGAAGACAAAGTAGAAGGAGGATAAGCAGGGAAAACAGTTGAGAAACTGCCCTAGGTCTGGACAGAGCTGATTCCCTAAGACAACCCCGCTAGGGAGCCTGCGTCGCCCTTTAGTCTCCTCCGTTCCTTTCTTCCTCTCGCCTCCCCTCTCCTCTCCCAGGGTCTGAGATTCTGGTGGAAACTTCGGTCCATGCTGGGCTGGCGGGAGGAGCCATCTGCCACGGTGCATGGCTGCCCCCTGGTGGCGATCTAAAGTGAACTCTTGGGAACGTGGTGGAGGCGAGAGTCCTGAGAATGGAATGGGGATTATTAGAGAGCTAGGGAGGCCCTGGTGAATGAAGGGTGAGGGGCAGAAGAAATTTCCAGAAGCCTGGAGACAGGGGAATGCCAGGGACAGAGCCCTGCGACACTTTCCTAAGCTTCTGAGGTTGATACTGGGATTCTGATTATTACTGTGCTGGTCTCTGCATCTGTTTCCTGTCTTCTCCTGCAGTGACGTGGGCACCGGGAGGGCAGGTGTGTGTCTGCTGATGCATGCCGCCTCCCCAGCACCCAGCACAATGCTTGGCACTTAGCAGGTGCTCACTAAAAATGTGCGGACTGCAGTTGGCTATAGTAGGAAGAACAGAGAGTGAAGCCTAGGCTTGAATCCAGTGTTCGTCCTGTCAATCCAGTGATTTGGGTAAGTCCTGTGACCTCAATGAGCCTGAATTGGCTCACTTATCTGTATCGAGAATATCCCTTCCCTCTCAGAGTCATGATGCATTTAAATGATCGCATTTGCGTATAGCTTCAGGCTCACCCTAGGAGCTCCCGGCAGCCAGGAATGGTGAGGAGCCACCACAGCCCACATCCCGCTCTGCAGGCCCACAGAAGGGACCCAGCAGCTTCACTAACTTGCTGGAGGATGTCAGGCAAGTCCCTTTACATTCTGGTACTCTGTTATCTCCCTTTTAAAATATGGAGAATAAGGCCAGGCATGGTGGCTCCCAGTACTTCGGGAGGCCAAGGCAGGTGGATCACCTGAGGTCAGGAGTTCAAGTCCAGCCTGGCCAACGTGGTGAAACTCTGTCTCTGCTAAAAATACAATAATTAGCCAGGCTGTAGTGGCAACTGCCTATAATCCCAGCTACTTGGGAGCCTGAGGCAAGAGAATCACTTGAATCTGGGAGGCGGAGGTTGCCGTGAGCAGAGATAGCACCACTGCACTCCAGCCTGAGTGATAGAGCAAGACTCCATCTCCAAAAAAATATACAAAATAAAAAAGAAATATGCATGAGTTTTGCATACTTTGTTGGCACTGTGAGGTCTCCTCTGAGAGTCGGGGAGACCATACAGGCTGCATTTGTGGGAGAAGCGTTGAGGGTGTGGGTGAATGGCAAAGGTTTCATCCCAGGTCGTGGAAAGCAGGAGAGAAGGTTTAAGGAGGTGATACATTTAAAGCACCTGGTGCAGCTCTGACTCCCGAGGGAGAGCTGGGTTAATGTCAGCTGTTCTCATTCTTGTTACTAAAATTATACTGGGGCACTTTTGGAGGCCAAGGTGGGAGGATCGCTTGAATCCAAGAGTTCAAGACCAGCCTGGGCAATATGGTGAGACCCCATCTCTACAAACAATAAAACAATTAGCCAGGGGTGGTAGTGCATGCCGGAGGCTGAGACAGGAGGATAACTTGAGCTCAGGAGGTCAAGGCTGCAGTGAGCTATGATTGCACCACTGTACTCCAGCCTGGGAGAGAGAGCAAGACCCTGTCCTTAAGGAAAATAAAAAGTATTGGGTTCAAACCCAGCTCTACCCCTTAGTTAAGTGACTTATCATCTCAGTGTCTTAGCTTCCAATCTGTAAAACAGGGACAATAACAGAACCTACCTCAGAAAGTTGCTGTGAAGATTCCCTGGAAAGAGCATGTCATGGCTGGGTGCAGTGGCTCATGCCCGTAATTCCAGCACTTTGGGAGGCTCAGGTGGGTGGATCACTTGAGGTCAGGAGTTCTAGACCAGCCTGGCGAATATGATGAAACCCTGTCTCTACCAAAAATACAAAAATTAGCCGGTCATGGTAGCGGGTACCTGTAGTTCCAGCTACTCGGGAGGCTGAGGCAGGAGGATCGCTTGAACCTGGGAGGCGGAGATTGCAGTGAGCCAAGATCAAGCCACTGCACTCAGCCTGGGTGACAAGAGCAACAGCTTGTGGTAAAAAGGGTAGCTCAGGCTCCATCCCTGCACCTGGACAACTGAGAAACTGACCAGCAGAGGACAGCAGGTGTCCATCCAGGGACGGACTCGATGCAAGCTGAGATACCCAAGGAGTAGTGACGGGGGCTGGAGGGGAGCCCAGGGCAGCATGGAAGCCTTGTGGGGTGGGGAAACGGGCTAGGAGTGGGGCACCCCAAGCTCAGGTGGGTGAGGAGCAACCAGGTCAAGCTCAGAGGGGTCTCTAGGAATAGGTGGAAACAGCTTTAGGGGCAGAGAGTAGCAGCAGCCTCAGATGAACCAAGAAGGAAATGAACAGACAGAAGGATGCTGACTATTTCCCCAGGCCCAGAGCAGACCCATGTGAGGTGAGCAGGGAAGTTCTGGGTAGAAGAGGGTAAGGAACCAGGTCAAGGACGAACGTGATGGCTCACACCTGTAATCCCAGGGCTTTGGGGGTTGGAGGCCAGAGGATTGCGGGAGCCCAGGAAGTCGAGGCTGTAGTGAGCTATGATTGCACCACTGCACTCCAGCCTGAGTGATAGAGTGAGACCCTGTCTCTAAGAAAAAAAAAAAGAAAACAAGAAGTCCAATGTAAGAATGAGCCTTGCTTGGGTAAGGGGGTCTGGGGAGAAGAGGGGGACTTTGTGCTGGGGTGGAAAGGGCAGAGTCCAGGCTGGGATTTGGGATTGGGAGTGGGGGCTTGCAAGAGGCTGGCAGGGCTTTGTGGGCTGGGGATTGGAAGGCAGGGAAGGAGGGGAGGGGGGTACCGATCGGGCCTCTAGGAGAGGAAGCTCCCCAGAAGCAATCCTGGAGCCAGGCTTAGCCTCGCCAGGCCTCGCCAGGCCTCGAGCTTCTAATGCCCGGTACCAGGCATCTGAAGGGCCAGGGAGGATGCAGGGTGAGCCCATGACACACTAGGCTTGACTCCCTTGCCAGTGGGGAGTAAGGAAGCTTCTTCTTCCTCCTACTCCCAGGCCCCTGCCTGTTGGCTCAGAGAGCTCAAAACCCAGAACCCATTCTTAGACATGGGCATCCACACAAGGTCACAGGCACAGCCAGGTCTGGGGCTGCAGACTCATGGCCCTGGCTGCCTCCTGAGTAGACGGTGGGAACACCAAGTGTATCTCTCTTCACCAACTCCCCCCACCCCGCTTCCTCTTCCTTCTTCTTTTTGAAACAGGGTCTCACTCTGTCACCCAGGCTGGAGTGCAGTGGTGTGATCACAGCTCACTACAGCCTCAACCTCCTAGACTTGAGCAGGGGAAAAAAATGTTGCGCAGTCTGATCCAGCTTCTGTCTGTGTCTCTGAAGCTTGGCCTGAACCCCCTGGAGAGTGTCTTGGAATCACGAAGACCTCCAGTGTCATGGCTAGGATAGTCCTCAGGGTTGCCTGAGCCCATGCCCCCATTTTATGGAGAAGGAAATCAATGCACAAGGCCACGGAGGCCGAGTTGTGTGGAGAAACAGGACTGCAGCTCCAGACCCAGGGTTCTTCCTTCTGATCTGCCGCATTAAGCGCTGATAACCACCCAGTGGCCGCCGCAATCCTGCCCAACAAAGGCCCAGGGGAGTGATGCCCCCTAGAGGGGCTAAAATGCCACTGACTCTGTGATCTTCGTCAAGCCCATCCCTCTCTCTGGGTATAAATGTCTTTCAACTCTAAGACAAGGGATCAGAAAAAAACAGGGAAATTGTTTAACTCATTTTATGAGGCAATATCATCTTACTTTCAAAATTGGAAAAAAAAAAAAAAACATGAAAAGAAAATTAGGCCGGGGTGAGGTAATCCTAAGACTTCGGGAGGCTGGGGCGGGTGGATGGCTGCAGCCCAGGAGTTCAAGACCAGCCTGAGCAACATGGAGAAAACCCTCATCTACAAAAATTACAAAAATTAGCCAGGCATGGCAGCGGGTGCCTGCAGTCCCAGCTACTCAGGATGCTGAGGTGGGAGAATCACTTGAGCCCGGGGAGGTTGAGGCTGTAGTGAGCATGAGCACATCATTGCACTCCAGCCTGGGTGACAGAGTGAGACCCTGTCTCAATGGAAAAGAAAAGAAACGAAAAGAAAGAAAAGAAAATTACAGGTTACGTTCACCTATAAACACAAGATGAAAATCTTTAAAATGTTGGCTAACTGAATTCTGCGTTTATTTATTTATGTATGTATTTTTTATTTTATTTTTGAGACAGGGCCTCACTCTGTCACCCAGGCTGGAGTGCAGTGGTGTGATCACAGCTCACTGCAGCCTCAACCTCCCAGGCTCAGGTGATCGTCCTTCCTCAGCCTCCCAAGCAGCTGGGACTACAGGCGTGCACCATCAAACTCAGCTAATTTTTGTACTTTTTGTAGAGGTGGGGTTTTGCTATATTGCCCAGGCCGGTCTCAAACTCCTGGGCTCAAGTAATCCGCACCCCCACCTTAGGCCCTGAAACTGCTGGGTGTCGTGAGCCACTTTGCCCAGTCTTATGTTTATTTATTTATTTTTTTGACTCACAACCAGGGTTTATTCCACATAAGAAAGGAGAACTAACCATCAGGCAATGTATACATTACATTTTCCATGTTAATTAATAGACTAAAGAAGAAAAACCTTGTGATTATTTCATTGTAGGCACACATGTACATAAAAGGGTTTTGATAAATTAAGCAATAATTTTGATTTTCAAAAAGTATTAACAAACAAAGAATAGAAAAAGAATAGAAAGTGTATAAAAGTTACATGCCAAAATTTAGCAAATATATCTTTTTTTTTTGAAATAGGATCTTACTCTGTCGCCCAGGCTGGAGTGCAGTGGCGTGAACACAGCTCCCTACAGCCTCCAACTCCTGGGATCAAGCTATTCTCTCACCTCAGACTCCTAAGTAGCTGGGACTACAGGTGTGTACCACCACACCCAGCTATTTTTAAATTTTATTTTATGTAGAACTGGGGTCTCACTATGTTGCCCAGGCTGGTCTCAAACTCCTGGTCTCAAATAATCCTCCCTCCTTGGCCTCCCAAAGTGTTGGGATTATAGGCATGAGCCACCACACCCAGCCCAAATATATTCTTTTTTTGTTGTTTTTTGAGACAGAGTCTCGCTCTGTTGCCAATGGCATGATCTCAGCTCACTGCAACCTTTGGCTCCTGGGTTCAAGAAAATCCACCATCACCCCCAGCTGATTTTTGCGTTTTTTTTTTTAGTAGAGACGGGGTTTCACCATATTGGTAGGCTGGTCTCAAACACCTGACCTCAGGTGATCTACCTGCCTCAGCCTCCCAAATATATTCTTTTTTTTTTTTAGACTTTTTTTTTTATTGCATTTTAGGTTTTGGGGTACATGTGAAGAACATGCAAGACTGTTGCATAGGTACTCACATGGCAGTGTGATTTGCTGCCTTCCTCCCCATCACCTTTTTTTTTTTTTTTTTTGAGACAGAGTCTTGCTTTGTTGCCAGGCGCCAGGCTGGACTGCAGTGGTACAATCTTGGCTCACTGCAACCTCTGCCTGCTGGGTTCAAGCAATTCTCCTGCCTCAGCCTCCTGAGTAGCTGGGACTACAGACGCATGCCACCACGCCCAGCTAATTTTTTGTATTTTTAGTAGAGATGGGGTTTCACCATGTTGGCCAGGATGGTCTCGATCTCTTGACCTCGTGATCCACCCGCCTCAGCCTCCCAAAGTGCCGGGATTACAGGCGTGAGCCACCGCGCCCGGCCCCCTTTTTTTATTTATTTTTTTTGAGACAGAGTCTTGTTCTCTCTCCCAGTCTAGAGTGCAGTGGTGTGATGCTGGCTCACTGCAACCTCCTCCTCCCAGTTTCAAGTGATTCTCCTGCTTCAGCCTCCTGAGTAGCTGGGATTACAGGTGTTTGCCACCACGCCCAGCTAATCTTTGTATTTTTAGTGGAGATGGGGTTTCATCATATTGGCCAGGCTGGTCTCAAACTCCTGACCTCAAGTGATCCACTCACCTCAGCCTCCCAAAGTGCTGAGATCACACGTGAGAGCCACCACTTCTGGCAGTCCTAGAGTTCTTTCTTTTTTTTTTTTTTTGAGACTGGGTTTCACCAAGTTGGCCAGGCTGGTCTTGAACTCCTGACCTCAGGTGATCTGCCCGCCTCGGCCTCCCAAAGTGCTGGGATTACAGGCGTGAGCCACCGCGCCCAGCCTTAGCCCTAGAGTTCTTATTGACATTTCAGAGAAAAGGAAAAGTGTGAGGATTGAAAGATAAGAGGGAAACTGTGATTACTTGAAAATTATATAGTCACCTACAAAGCAAAACCAATGCAGTAATTACCAGATAAAAGGCCTACCTATTAATGTAAAAATTAGGCCAGGCACGGTAGGTCATGCCTGCAATCCTAGCACTTTGGGAGGCCGAGGTGGGTGGATCACCTGAGGTCAGCAGTTCAAGACCAGTCTGGCCAACATGGCAAAACCCTGTCTCTACTAAAAATACAAAAATTAGCCAGGCGTCATGGCAGACAGCTGTAACTCCAGCTACTTGGGAGGCTGAGGCAGGAGAATCACTTGAACCTGGGAGGCAAAGGTTGCAGTGAGCTGAGATCGCACCACTGCACTCCAGCCTGGAAGACAGAGCCAGACATGCCAAAAACAAACAAACAAACAAACAAAAAAAACAATTATTGGGACAATTATTGATGAAACTTGAATGAAGTCTGAGGATGACATGTTAGTTGTATATTAGCATTAACTTCCCAACTTTGATGGTTTTATTGTGGCTATGTAGAAATCTGTCCTTATTTTGTTGTTGTTGTTGTTTGTTTGAGACAGGGTTTTGTGCTGTCATTCAGGCTGGAGTGCACGGTGGCACGATCACAGCTCACTGCAGCCTTGACGTCCCAGTTTCAGCGATCCTCCCACCTCCACATTCCAAGCAGCTGGGACCACAGGCACGCCACCACACCCAGCTAATTTTTGTATTTTTTTGTAGAGATGGTGATATGGTTTGGCTCTGTGTCCCCACTCAAATCTCATCTTGAATTGTACTCCCATAATTCCCACATGTTGTGGGAGGGACCCAGTGGGAGATAATTTGAATCATGGGGGTGGCTTCCCCCATACTGTTCTCATAACAGTTGAATAAGTCTCGTGAGATCTGATGCGTTTATCTGGGATTTTCACTTTTGCATCCTTCTCATTTTCTCTTGCCGCTGCCATATAAGAAGTGCCTTTCATCTCCTGCCATGATTCTGAGTCCTCCCCAGCCATATAAATTGTATGTCCAATTAAACCTCTTTTTCTTCCCAATCTCAGATATGTCTTTATCAGCAGCATGAAAACGGATTGATACAGTAAATCGGTACCAGTATAGTGCTGAAAAGAAACCTGAAAATGTGGAAGTGACTTTGGAACTGGGTAACAGGTAGAGGTTGGAACAGTTTGGAGGACCAAGAAGAAGAAAGAAAAATGTGGGAAAGTTTAGAACCTCCTAGGGACTTGTTGAACGGCTTTGACAGACATGCTGGTGGTAATGTGAACAGTAAGATCCAGGCTGAGGTGGTCTCAGAAGAAGATGAGGAATTTGTTGGGAACTGGAGCAAAGGTAACTCTTGTTATGTTTTAGCAAAGGGACTGGAGGCATTTTGAGCCTGCCCCAGAGATTTGAGGAACTTTGAACTTGAAGAGATGATTTAGGGTATCTGGCGGAAGAAATTTCTAAGCAGCAAAGCATTCAAGCGGCGACTTGGGTGCTGTTAAAAGCATTCCGTTTTAAAAGGGAAATAGAGCATAAAAGTTTGGAAATTTTGCAGCCTGACAATGCAGTAGAAAAGAAAAACCAATTTTTTGAGGAGAAATTCAAGCTGGCTGCAGAAATTTGCATAAGTAACAAGGAGCCGAATGTTAATTGCCAAGACAATGGGGAAATGTCTCTAGGCTGTGTCATAGGTCTTCATGGCAGTTCCTGCCATCACAGACCTGGAAGCATAGGAGCTAAAAAAAATGGTTTCGTAGGCTGAGCTCAGGGTCCCCATGCTGTGTGCAGCCTAAGGACTTGGTGCCCTGTGTCCCAGCCGCTCCAGCCATTGCTAAAGGGGATCAAGGTACAGCTCAGCTCATGGTTTCTGAGAATGCAAGACCCAAACCTTGGCAGATTCTATGTGCTGTTGTGCCTGAGGATGCACAGAAGTCAAGAATTGGGGTTTAGGAGCCTCCACTTACGTTTCAGAAAATGTATGGAAACACCTGGATGTCCAGGCAAAAGTTTGTTGCAGGGGTGGGGCCCTCATAGAGGACCCCTTGCTAGGGCAGTGCAGAAGGGAAATGTAGGGTCGCAACCCCCACGCAGAGTCCCTACTGGGGCACTGCCTAGTGGAGTTGTGAGGAAAGAACCATTGTCCTCCAGACACCAGAACTGTAGATCCACTGGCAGCTTGCACCGTTTGCCTGGAAAAGCCACAGACATTCAATGCCAATCCGTGAAAGCAGCCAGGAGAGGGGCTATACCCTGCAAAGCCACAGGGGTGGAGCTGCCCAAGACTGTAGGAACCTACCTCTTGAATCAGTGTGACCTGGATGTGAGACATGGAGTCAAAGGAGATCATTTTGGAGCTTTAAAATTTGACTGCCCTGCTGGATTTTGGACTTGCATAGGCCCTGTAACACCTTTGTTTTGGCCAGTTTTTCCCCTTTGGAACAGCTGTATTTACCCAATATCTATACTCATGTTGTATCTTAGGAAGTAACCAGCTTGCTTTTGATTTTTCAGGCTCATAGGGAGAAGGGACCTGCCTTGTCTCAGATGAGACTTTGGACTGTGAACTATTGGATTGATGCTGAAATGAGTTAAGACTTTGGGGACTGTTGGGAAGGCATGACTGGTTTTGAAATGTGAGGACATGAGATTTGGAGGGGCCAGGAGCAAAATGATATTGTTTGGCTCTGTGTCCCACCCAAATCTCATCTTAAATTATACTCCCATAATTCCCATGTGTTGTGGGAGGGACCGGGTGGGAGATAATTTGAATCATGGGGGCGGTTCCCCCATACTGTTTTTGTGGTAGTGAATAAGCCTCATGAGATCCAATGGGTTTATCAGAGGTTTCTGCTTTTGCATCATTCTCACTTTATCTTGCCGCCACCATGTAAGAAGCGCCTTTCACCTCCTGCCATGATCTGAGGACTTCCCAGTCATGTGGAACTGTGAGTCCAGTAAATCATCTTTTTCTTCCCAGTCTCAGGTATGTCTTTATCAGCAGTTTGAAAATGGACTAATACAGATGGGGTTTCATCATATTGCTCAGGTTGGTCTTGAACTCCTGAGCTCAAATGATCCTCCCACCTTGGCCTCCCAAAGTGCTAAAATTACAGGTGTAAGCCACCTTGCCCAGCTCCTGTTTTTAAAAAATATTGTACAAAGTACATAGGGGTGACGGGGCATCAGGCTGGCAACCTAAATTCAAATAGTTCAGGGGAAAAAAATTCTTTGAATTGTTCTTGCAGCTCTTCTGTGTGTTTGAGATTGTTTCAAAATGGAATGAAAAAATCCCTCTAAGCTTTATATTGAAAGTATGTGGAAATTAAGGAATGCTAAACATCTCTAAGGTGAAAGTTTAAAATTTTTATTAAAGACATAGAAGAAGACATAAGTACATATCAATTCCATACTCATGGTTATGGCGATTTAATGACATAAAGTTGCTGGTTCTTAATTTAATTTACAAGTTCAGTACAATCTCAAGCAAAAACTTAGATAGATTTTGTTTTGGAGAAAGTCAACAAGCTTGTTGTAAATTAGAATAAAGGCCCACAAAGGGCAGAGGCTGGCGGGTACAGTGGCTCACACCTGTAATCCCAGCACTTTGTGAGGCTAAGGCAGGAGGATCGTTTGAGACCATCCTCCACAATGTAATGAGACACTCTCTCTACAGGAAAAAAAAAGAGTAGAGTCAAGTAGGAGAGATTGCTTTGTTTTGTTTTCTTTCTTTCCTTTTTCCGTGACACAGCCTCAGGAGGTCCTGGTGACATGTGCCCCATGGAAGAGATTGTCTTGTCAAATATACAAATATAGGCCAGGCACGGTAGCTCACATCTGTAATCTTAGCACTTTGGGAGGCTGAGTGGGGGGATCACCTGAGGTCACGAGTTTGAGACCAGCCTGGCCAACATGGTGAAACCCCATCTCTGCTAAAAATACAAACAAAAAATTAGCCAGATGTGGTGGCACGCACCTGTAATCCTGTAATCCCGGCTACTCAGGAGGTGGAGGCTGGAGAATCTCTTGAACTTGAGAGGCGGAGGTTGCAGTGAGCTGAGAATGTGCCATTTCACTCCAGCCTGGGCAGCTGAGGGAGATTCCATCTAAAAAAAAAGTATAGAAATAAAGAATAGATATAAACATAGTTAGGTAGATTTGATATAAACAAAAGTGGCAGCATAGATCAAGGAAGGAAGGAGGAAACTTTTAGTAGATGGCACTGGGTAAACTGGCTCTGCACTGCATATGACCACAAACAAACCAGCTGGCTCCCTACCCGTGACCACTACAAAGGTGGATTCCAGAGGAGAATTTAGTTATCAAAGAACTAAATACGAAAGGTGAAAGTGTAGCATAGTCTTGCGATCTAGAGGTGGAGAAAATACCTCTTAAACTAGACCCAAAAGCACAAGCTGTGAGGCAAGAAATGCTGGATTCAATTATATCCCATTTTTCTGATCAGTGAAATGCCCTGTAGACAAAATTAACTGATGGAAAATTGATTTGTAAAAGATGTTTGCAGTATCTAAAGCTGGCGAGGGGATCAATATCTAGAATATACACAGACCTCCGGCAAAGGAGAAAAGGAACAAAAAAAAAAAAAAAAAAGAGAAAAATGAACAGAGGATATGAACGGGTGATTCACAGACAGGAAATCTAAATGATTAACAAGATGTGAAGAGAGGCTCAGGTGCCTATGCGATCAGAGACATACAAAGTAAAACCACGGTCGGCATTATCCTACGCTCAGTGTTTTCCATGTCTCATATTTTTGCCCGTCATTTCACATTCATCAGGCTGGAAAAATGAGAGAGATGGATAATGCTGAGCATTGGTGAGGATTTAGGGAAACACCCACCATTGTGAATTGCTCTTGGGAATGTAGACAGTCAGCCATTCTGGAGAACAATCTGGCTGTATTTAAGTGAACTTAAGCGTGCATGTACCCTATGACTCAGAAAGCCCAATATTTAGTTAATGTCTGTATATTAAATAATGGTCTCAAATTTTCACTCTATTTCCTTGTCACAGCCTCATGATAGAATTTTCCCACACCTAGACTTTAAGCTTAATCATGTGACTTGTTTTGGCCAATAATATGTTAGCAAGTGAGATATGCAGAAGTCTGAAATGTGCTTAGGCAGCTGGATTTCTGCCAGCCCCATGACAACACACCCTGAGTAGCTTCTCCAGCCTAGGCAGGAGGGCCCTCCTGAGAAGTGAGTAAAGACAGAAAGAAGAGGAGAAAAAACATGAAGACCCATTTCTGCAGCACCATTTGGATGCCTAGGACAAACAGAATAATGCCAGAATTCCTCCAGGACTTTTCAACTATGTGAACAAATGCAGTCCTTTATATGCTTAAGCCAGTGTGAGTTGGGCTTCTGTCACTTACAACAGAGTCTAACTAATTCATCTTCCTTACGGTAACTTTCAACTCCAACCTAATAGAATTATCCATCAATCCTTAAACATATGGTGTCTCTGTGCCTTTGATCAAATCCAATTTAACTAGTACTTGTATGAGTGTACACCATGTAAAAGATGAAGTGTTCCAGTTATAGGGACTATGTGGCACACGTGCTATTCTTCTCCACCTACCTTGCTTAAGACAGACATGGCTTACTCAGTTTGATTAGTCCTTTCAAAGAACAAACTTTTAAAAACATCGTTGATTTTCATATCTGTTCTTATTTTTGTTATTTTCTACTTTCTTTTCCCCCCTTTAGGTCTGAATTTGCTTTTTTTCCCAGTTACTTGAGATAAAATTTTATTCATTAATTTTCAAGTCTTTCTCCTTTTCTAGTAATTGCATTTTAAGGCCATGAATTTTCCTCTCTGTACTGCTTTAGCTGCACCCTACAAGTTTGTTTGTTTGTATTAGAGATGGGTTCTCACTATCTTGCCCACAGTGGAGTGCAGTTGCTATTCACAGGCACAATCATAGCTCACTACATCTTTGAACTCCTGGCCTCGAGTGATCCTCCTACCTCAGCCTCCCAAACAGCTGGGACTACAGGTGTGTGCCACCATAATTCAGCTCAAAGTGTTTTCTGATTTCCATTTTGATTTCTTCTTTGAATAGTGTGATGTTTAATTTTCAGACAGTTGGGGATTTTCTTTTTATCTTTTGGTTATTGATTTCTAGTTTAGTTCCTTTGTGGTCAAAGAACGTGGTCTGAATAATTCCAATCTTTTGAAATGTGTTGGATTCTTTTTAAATGACCCAATATATAGTTGATTTTGGTAAGTGTTGCATGTTCACTTGACAAGATGTGAATTTTGAGTTCTCGGGTCAAATTTATTAAGAGGATGTCACTATCACAGACCTTCTAACATTATATCCCAGAGACTACCTTAGAATTCTCAACACAGGGCTCCAAGCAGCCACTATCCATTGATAGAAGTAGGCACTCAATATAGAACCTATTTTCTGTCTAGTGTAGAGGTTACGGGCCAGATGTCAGAATGCCCAGATCTCAGATGCCCAGCTCTGCCACCTTCTAACGATATGTCCGTGGACAAGTTTATCTAACCTCTTTAATCCTCAAGTTCTTTTTCGGAAAATGCTGCTAATCATAGCTCCTCTGCTGCCTACAGGAATGAGGACTAAATGAGAATGAAGTGTTTAGCTCAGGGACTGTCATCTTATAAGCAAGCTCTAGCCAGAATCCTAGGTCTACACATTCCTCCACCCTCTATTCCCCCTTCCACCTAAGTCTGGTCATCCTTCAAGGCCTGGGTAGAATCAATCCCGCCTCTGAGAAGCTGTGGCTACTAAACGTTTTGCCTGTTCTTGTTCAGTTTGGCTGCCTGGCATCTGTGTCCTCTTTTCTACTGCAGAGGAATCCATTTCTCAAGAAGTGCCTCCCACTGGGGAAACAAAAATCTCAGATGTTTGTTTTCCCAGCTTCCCTTGCAGCCTAGGTGTGGTCAGGTGACCTTGGCTCTGCCAATCAGACATTCCCACTGCAGACTTTGCAGGGGCTGAGAAACTGCCTGGGGCAGCAGCAGCTGGGCTGGAAGTGGCTCCCACATCTGCTGCTAGCTATGGGTCAGGATTGTCAGTGCAGGCTGTGGCTTAGGGTTCTTGCCCACTTCTGTGGGTGATTTTGACAGTTTCTTGGTCCTGAGGGCTCTGAGCCTGGTTCTCCCACTTACCAGTGCCCTGGTACTAACCCAGTACCCTTCCAATAAGTTCCCTTGCTGCCTAAATCAGCCAGTGCTGGTTTCTGTTGTAAGCAAGACCCTGCAGTAAGTCCTTTGTCCCCTTCACTCTCACCTCTAAGGCTCCTGGAGCACCAACGGTTTCCCCACTCCTCGAACCCAGCAAACCCTGGTTCTGACCGTGATCATGTCATTTTACAGCTCTGTCCTATCTCCCCTACTATAGGCTCATCACCCCCTACCCAGAACTCTAGGGGCCAGAAATGATTCAGAATTCAGAAATTTTCAGATTTTAGAAAGGTGATTTGGTACATATTCTGGGGCAACACCCAATAATCAACTATATCAATATGTTCACAACCAGCAGGTTTTCTCAAGACTACAAATGGGATTGGTTCAGGTCATGTTTTGCATCACATGAGTTTTGGTGGCAAATTTATGGAAATATTTTCAGTTTTCAGAGAGTTATGAATTTCATGATGGCATCTAGTGAAGAGATTAAAAAAAAAAAAAGAGTTAATTTCAGATCACAGATAAGGGACTATGGCTCCATAATAAAGACCAATGGCTGGCTGGGCGCGGTGGCTCATGCCTATAATCCCATCACTTTGGTAGGCCAAGGTGAGCGGATCACTTAAGGTCAGGAGTTTGAGACCAGCCTGGCCAACATGGCAAAACCGAGTCTGTGCTAAAAATACAGAAATTAGCTGGGTGTGGTGGTAGGCACCTGTGGATCCAGCTACTCAGGAGGCTGAGGTGGGAGAATTGCTTAAACCAGGGAGGCAGAGGCTGCAGTGAGCCGAGTTCATGCCACTGCATTCCAGTCTGGGTGATGATGATGAGAGAGACTCTGTCTCAAAAAAAAAAAAACAGACTAATGGCCAATACTAGCTAGCACTGACTGAGCACTTACTATGTTCTAGGAACTGTGCCAAGTGTTAACCCTCACCTCCACGCTGAGGTGGGTATGATTTTTATGCCCATTTTATAATTGAACAAATTGAGCCTTAAACTTGATATAGGGCAGAAACTATTTGACGCCAGGAAGAGTTTATTATTTTAACAGATGGGAAAATGGAGGCGCAGAGAGGTGAAGTGACTTTCCCTCTTTGCAAAGCAAGAAAGCAACAGGATAGGATTCTGAGCCATCATGAACTCTCCCGTTGAAGGAAGGCAACCTATCTCTCCTGGATGTGCAGTCCAGCCCACTCCTCCCCACCCCCACTCTGCCTCTCTCTTGCTGTCTAGAGCTTCCCTCACCAGCCCACACTTGTCTGTCACAAGTCTGGGTTGCAATGAGTAGGCAAGCAAGGAAGAAAATGCCAGCCCAGAGAAACATTTGCTCCAGCAAGTGAGCAAAGGAGAATGCAAATTCCTTTTCAGGAATTTGCTTCCACAGGCAAATATCTACGCCTGCACTGACGGGTTATAAACATGCTAATTCCCTGGTAATTTCAATTCCTTGAATCCTGGGCTTGGCTCTCTTTGCCTACTTAGTCCTCAAGTGTCTCTTGAGTTGGTGGTCCCCCTAGACTTGGAGTTTCACAAATCTGCAGGGTTTTGGTTTTTGTTTTTTGTTTTTCTGAGACAGAGTCTAGCTCTGTTGCCAGGCTGGAGTGAGTACAGTGGTGCAATCTTGGCTCACTGCAACCTCCTCCTCCCAGGTTCAAGTGATTCTCCTGTCTCAGCCTCCCGAGTAGCTGGGACCGCGGATGTGTGCCACCACACTCAGCTAATTTTTGTATTTTTAGTACAGATGGAGTTTCACCACGGAGTTTCGCCAGGATGGTCTCGATCTACTGACCTCGTGATCCACCCATCTTGGCCTCCCAAAGTGCCGGGATTACAGGCATGAGCCACCACACCTGGCCAATCTGCAGTTTCAAAAAGAAAAGGCACAGCAACTCATATAGAAATGCTGTGTAAGGGCATTAAGTAACCACAACTCCTGGAGACCCATCTCCATCCTTTCCAGAAATTAAGGGCATTTTAACACCAGCCTAGGAGTACACTTTGCTGTATAAAATCATCATGACACTTGTTCTTTTTCTGTGGCTGACAAATTAAGCACTCAATTAGCAGCATAGCTATCCTGGTACCCCAGCAGATGGCTGACCTCCATTTAGAAGGGAAATGTCTCATGGTAAGAAGCAGTCTCACCCAATCCATCTCTCCTACCCTAGAACAATCCTAGCTGCCTGTCATAAACACTTGCTTTGTGCTAGGACCAGAGCTAAGTGCCTTTCATAACCTGAAAGGCAGTCACCTATTTTCAGCCTCATTTTACAAGTGAGAAATCTGTGGCTCAGAGGTTAATTAACATGACCAAGGGCACACAGCTAATTAAGTGATATTGAGTCTATTTAGCTGCAAAATCACCATTCTGTAATACCTCTCCAAGAAACAGATAGATAGGGATGCAAGGAACATCATCTGATAAGCTCATACCTTGCTTTAGTGAGAGGACCCCAGGAATGATTGTTGAATAAGCAGAACTATTGGGACTAGGATCCTGAAGTTTCCAAAGAACTTGGATTCACAGGGTGCTTGGGCCCTTGAAACACGCATTAGGAATTCTGTGCCACGCTTTTACCATCCCTCCATTGAAAGAAAAGTGCAATAAACACCTATGCATGCTTCACCAAGATCTACAGTTACTGGCTGCGAATCTGTATGGATCTGCAGCAACTTCGATTCTTGCCTCCTCAGAAGAAATAATTGACTGAGGGGCATAAGGCAGAAGGAAAGATTGAGGCAAGTTTCAGAGCAGGAGTGAAAATCTATTAAAAAGCTTCAGAGTAGGATTGAAAGGAAGTGAGTACACTTGGAAGAGGGCCAAGTGGGCAACTTGCGAGTCAAGTGCGCTGATTCTTCCCTTAGGGTGGGCCGTGCGCATGCACAGTGGCCTGCCAGCACTCGGGAGGGAGCATGCGCAGTGTGTTTACTGAGTTGGACGCATGCTCCCTTGAGGCGGTCTTCCCTTACCAGCCCAATGTCCCTGGCAAGTCATACACCAGTTAATCTCCGCCATTTTGCCTCTTAGTGGGCATGTGTGAGCCCACTTGCCCAACTCCTGAGATCTTATCCGGAAGCTGCTCATCACCAGCTTCAGGTGTTCCTGTTTATGGGGAGACTGCCTTTCCCTGGTGCTGGCTGCGACCCGTTATTTAGAGAGACAATTACCAACTGCCTGCCCATCACCTGATGGTCACTTGGCATTCCTGGTGTGTGTGGGTGGGGGTGAGGGGAGCCCTCTCCTGCTCTGTTCGTGTCTGACTATACCTGCTACAGCTTACTATAAAACTACCATTAGCTAACATTTCACCACGTTTGCTTTCTCTCTACATATATCAGCGCTGGCCAATGTAAATTTCTGTGATGATAAAAATGTGTTATACCTTCACTGTCCAATACTGTAGCCACTGGCCACATGTAGCTATTGCATACTTAAGATGTGGCCACTGTAACTGAGGAACAGAATTTTAAATTGTATTTATTTGTATTTATTTTATTTATTTATTTTTGGAGAAGAAGTTTCGCTCTTTTTGTCCAGGCTGGAGTGCAATGGCATGAACTTGGCTCACTGCAACCTCCGCCTTCCAGGTTCAAGTGATTCTCCTGTCTCAGCCTCCTGAATAGCTGGGATTGCAGACATGCTCCACCACGCATGTGCTGGGTTTACAGGCGTGAGCCACTGCCCTTGGCCTTTTTTTTTTTTTTTTTAATTGTGCTGTGGTCATGCGAAGCACTTTTGGGAGGCTGTGGTGGGCGGATCACAGGGTCAGGAGTTTGAGACAAGCCTGGCTAATATGGTAAAACTCTGTCTCTACTAAAAATACAAAAATTAGCCAGGCATGGTGGCACATGCCTGTAATCCCAGCTACTTGGGAGGCTGAGGCAGGAGAATCGCTCGAACCTGGGAGGTGGAGGTTGCAGTGAGCTGAGATTGCGCCATTGCACTACAGCCTGGGTGACAGAGCAAAACTGTGTCTCAAAAAAAAAATAAATAAAAATTAAAAGTAAACAGTGCTATGGTTAAAAGTCAGCTTAGTTAAAAGCAGATATTCAAGATATAAGTATATTTAAAAGGCCTTTATATTTTTTTCTCTTCTTGGATCTTATTTTTCTAAAGAAAAAAACTGGTTTTCTTCTTAGCTGACTGAATTGTTTTTCTCCATTTTGTCTTCTTGCCACTCGATGTCCACCTGAGAGAACCTGAGATAATTTCTAACGGGCTGTGACTCCTTGGGAAAAACAGAGGAGGTGCCACAGATCTTGTTTTGGGAAAAACCTCTGTTTTCCTCCTGCAACCCCAGGAATTGGAACTGAATAGACCGATGCTTCTCAAAATCTAAGGCTCTGTTCTGTTTTGTGTTGCATTATCAGATGTTTTTTTACGTTGGGGAGTATCAGAAATTAATTCACATTATGAGAGAGCTTTGGTGTGTAATAACTCCATAGAGGATATAGTTTTGGGCATGGCTGATGGCAGTTATGGGGGGATTCTCAGCTCTTTGCATGCTTGGATCAGAGAAGCATGCTCTTGGCCGCCTAGAAGGTATGGATGTGTCCCCACCCCTCACTGAGAGATAAGATGTGTTTTTGATAAAAGACTGTAAGAAGGCATGAGAATATGGATTTTTTTTTTTGGCCTAGTTTATAGGGTTAAAGTATTGTTTTAAGTTAGATAGGATAAAGCTGAAGGTTTGAGCAAGTTGAGTAAGATTTGTGAAAAATTAATCTTATAAAAGAAATTCTTTATATAAACATATTGGCTAAAATAAAATTTTTTCTGTAAATTAAACATTGATAAACTTTCCAAAATCAAATTATAAATTATATATTTTTCTGACCTAATTAATATTTTAGATATTAGATCCCCTAAAGTCCAAAAATGACATATTTGACTTATTTGTATAAAAAATTACCCGGAAGTGGAGAGCTAGAAGTGGGGTTGGCCAGGTTATCCCCAGGGGTGGAGAAGTGAAAGCCAGAAGAAGGGGCTAAAAAGAAGGTGTGGGGTCCTGGCTACCACTCTGAAGCCCATCTGGCTTCTCCTAGACCTCAGAGTCAGAAAAAGGGAAACGTGCGTCATCCCCCTTCCTTCTCTCCTCCCTCTTCTGGAGCCTTAGCCACGGCCAACGCAGGGGCTGGGCTGAGCTAGACGGTCACTGAGACAACAGTTACTGTGGCAACTGAGCCTGAGAACTGAAGCCTTAGCATCAAACTTCGGAAACGGAAGCCAGAGAAAAAGGTGGAATGGATAAGTGACACTGTGGACAATGAACACGGGGGAGCCACTCATCAGAATGCTGCTGTGTCTATGAGAACATAAACTCGCCTTTGGTGAGAGCTCCATGGAAAGTAATGAGGGGGAAGAAGAGGGCTGTGGTCACACACACTGCATACGTGGTCACTGCAAAGGACTGTGTCCTGCAACCCTGGGCCAAGTTGGCCAGGCTGGTCCCAAACTCCTGACCTCAGGTGATCTGCCCACCTCAACCTCCCAAAATACTGGGAGCCAACGCACCCGGCCTATTTAATTTTTAACAATTGAGTAAAGTATACTCCTATAAACAAAAATTGGAACATATTTGTTTCTCTCTACCTTATTTATCCAGCATTTGGAAACCGCTTATGAGTATTCTTAACTTATGGCAATATAGTTATTTACGTAAGTGCAATAAAAATCTGTCTTCATTTGGAACAGGACACAATTGGAGAAACTGGTAATTTTACCAAGGCTTTGACTAGAATGACATGCTTTTCTTTAAGGAATCAAAACTGACCTATAGAACCAATAAAATCCCCTTGGGAAAACTGGCTTTATACCTTGTCTACACAGTCCCAGTACAGGGTTCCTGACCTGTGGTAAGTTAAGAATATCACCTTTGGCCAGGCACGGCGGCTCACACCTGTAATCCCAGCACTTTGGGAGGCCAAGGCGGGTGGATCACGAGGTCAAGAGATCGAGACCATCCTGGCCAACATGGTGAAACCCCGTCTCTACTAAAAATACAAAAAAAATTAACTGGGCGTGGTGGCACACGCCCGTGGTCTCAGCCACTTGGGAGGCTGAGACAGAAGAATCACTTGAACCCAAGAGGTGGAAGTTGCAGTGAGCCGAGATTGCGCCACTGCCCTCCAGCCTGGCGACAGAGCAAGACTCCATCTCAAAAAACAAAAAACAAAAAAACAAAAATGTCACCTTCTTTCTCCTTTTAGGACCATATAGGGTAACTTCCAGACGTTGCGATGGCATTTGTAAACTGTCATGGCACTGGTGCCATGTCTTTTAGCATGCTAATGTATTATAATTCACGTATAATGAGCAGTGAGGAAGACCAGAGGTCGCTTTCATCGCCATCTTGGTTTTGGTGGAATTTGGCCGGCTTCTTTATGGTATCCTGTTTTATCAGCAGGGGCTTCGTGACCTGTATCTTGTGCTGGCCTGGTATGTTATCCTGTGACTAAGAATGCCTAACCTCCTGGGAATGCAGCTCAGTAGATCTCAGCCTTATTATATTGGGACCCAAGAGGAGCCCTAAGTTATATTGGGACCTCAAGGGGAGAGAAATTTACCAAACTCATACAGGTAGTTGACAGTAATAACCCATGGCTTGGCTTGGCTTTTTAAAAAAAATCTTGGCTGATCACACTGCCATGTGTGTACCTATGCAACAACATTGCATGTTTTTCACATGTACCCCAAAACCTAAAATGCAATTAAAAAAAAAAAGTCTTGGCTGGGCGCTGTGGCTCAAGTCTGTAATCCCAGCACTTTGGGAGGCCAAGGTGGGCAGATCACCTGAGGTCAAAATTTGGAGATCAGCCTGACTGACATGGAGAAACCCCGTCGCTACTAAAAATACAAAAATTAGCCATGCATGGTGGCACATGCCTATAATCCCAGCTACTTGGGAGACTGAGGCAGGAGAATCGTTTGAACCTGGGAGATGGAGGTTGCAGTGAGCCAAGATTGCGCCATTGCACTCCAGCCTGGCAGACAAGAGCAAAACTCCGTCTCAAATAATAAAGTCTCATCCAAGATTCCTTATGGAGCAAAGTTTCATCAAAGCTAATTTAAAAAGGAGCCTATATGGCAAATAATTATACTTGCTGCACTTTATGTAGAGAATCAGGCCAAGTATAATAAGATTAACACTTATTTTTCAAACAAATCAGTCTTACAATGATTTATCTTTAGTAAAAATGAGAACTGGAGAGAGAAAAATTGTTTCAAGAACTATGGTATACCTGTTATTAAATTCTAGTCTCATCAATTGTTTTTGAGTTTTTTTTTCTACAATTCAGACTCACCCAGCTTATTCCTGTGAACCAACAATGATTTCTGGCTATAGCTAAGAAGCAAGAGTGATGGGTAATGTAAAAATCTAGACCAATATTCTAATTCTGGGCAAATACTGGAATCAAGCTAGCAATCTCATGTCAGCTTGGTTCCAACAGTTGTCCAGTTCATGGGAAGCCTTCTTAATTTACCTGGGATAATTTAACTTACTTTGCTTTACTGTTGTGGAATATATTGCCATTGTATTCTTTGTGTAGGAATGAAGGATAAGCTTACTCAATGTTCTTGAACTGAACACTTGCTAATTTTCCAGATGCCACCTTTTGTCAGAACTCAGAGTTATGAATAGCCTTCACCATACAGCTGCTTTCTGACAGCTCCTTTCTACCCTGAATACAAGAGACCCTAATATTTAGGCAGGAATATTATTGCCCTATTCAGCCTGAAGAAGTTACAGAGATTGATCTTTGTCCCTCTACAACCCTTAGGATTAAGGGTGCCCTTGTAAAAGGGAGGGGGAAATATGTCAGAGACATTTGAACCAGAGAAATTCCGTCTTGAACAGGGGCTGGGTAAAATAAGACTGAGACCAACTGGGCCGCATTCTCAGGAGGTTAGGCATTCTTAGTCACAGGATTACACGGCAGGTCAGCACAAGATACAGGTCACAAAGCCCCTGCTGATAAAACAGGATGCAGCGAAGAAGCCAGCCAAAACCCACCAAAACCAAGATGGCGATGAAAGCGACCTCTGGTCATCCTCACTCCTCATTATTCATAATTATAATACATTAGCGTGCTAAAAGACATGGCACCAGTGCCATGACAGATTACAAATGCCATCGCAACGTCTGGAAGTTACCCTATATGGTCCTAAAAGAGGGGTCCTCATTTCTGGGAATTGCCTGCTCCATTTGAGGAAAACTCATGAATAATACACCCCATGTTTAGCATATAATCAAGAAATAACTATAAGTATAATCAGTTCAGCAGCCCATACCACGACTCTGCCTATAGAATAGCCATTCTTTATTCCTTAACTCTCTTAATAAACTTGCTTTTACTTTATGAACTCACCTTGAATTATTTCTTGTGTGAGGTCCAAGAACCCTCTTTTGGGGTTTAGATTAGAACCTCTTTCTGGTAACACTGCTATCGTACTCAGAATTTTTTTTATAATAAATATGTTTAAATATAAGTCACATCTCATACAATTCAGCCATTTAAAGAATATAATTCTGGCCGGGTGTGGTGGCTCACACTTGTAATCCCTGCACTTTGGGAGGCCGAGGTGGGTGGATCATGAGGTCAGGAGATCAAGACCATCCTGGCTAACACGGTGAAACCTAATCTCTACTTAAAATGAAAAAATTAGCTGGGCATGGTGGCGTGCACCTGTAGTCCCAACTACCCGAGAGGCTGAGGCAGGAGAATCACTTGAACCTAGGAGACAGAGGTTGCAGTGAGCCGAGATTGTACCACTGAACTCCAGCCTGGGTGACAGAGTGAGATGACTCCATCTCAAAAAAAAAAAAAAAAAAAAAGGAATATAACTCTATGCTTTTAGCATACCCAGAGTTATGAAATGATCACCACAATCAATTTCAGAATATTTTTATCACCCTAAAAGAAGCCTGTACCCATTAATAGTCACTCCCCATTTTTCCCCCAAACTCCTTCTCCTGCCCCTTACCCCAGACTGCAGCACTAGGCAACTACCAATCTACATTCTGTCTCTGTGGATTTGCCTATGTGGACATTTCAAAAAACTGAAATTATACAATATGTGGTCCTTTGCAGCTGGCTTCTTTCATTTTGCATAATATCTTCAAGATCTGCCCATTTTGTGGCTCGTATCAGTACTTCTTTTCTTTTTTGAATTGAGGTAAATTCACATAACATTCACCATTTCAATAATTTTAAAGTGTACAATTCAGTGGCTTCCAGTACAGTCACAATGTTGGGCAAATGTCTTATTCTGTTCCTGCCGTTGTAACAAAATACCTTAGACTGGGTAATTTATAAACAACGGAAATTTATTTCTCACAGTTCTGGAGGCTGGGAAGTCCAAGGTCAAGGCGTCAGAAGATTTGGTGTCTGGTGAGGGCCTGCTAATCATAGATGGTGCCTTATCTGTGTCTTCACATGACAGAAGGGTGCTAACCAGCTCCTTCTGACCTCTTTTATTATTTATTTATTTATTTTTTGAGACAGAGTCTCATTCTGTCACCCAAACTGAAGTGCAAGTGGCAAGATCAAGGCTCACTACAGCCTCAGTATCCCAGGGCTCAGGTGATCCTCCGACCTCAGCCTCTGGAGTAGCTGGGACTACAGGCGTACCTGGCTAATTTTTGTATTCTTTGTGGAGACAGGGTTTTACCATGTTGCTCAGCCTGGTTTTGGACTCCAAGGCTCACGTAATCTACTTCCTTGATCTCCCAAAGTGCTAGGATTACAGGCATGAGCTACTCCACCCAGCCTTCTGACCTCTTTTATAAGGGCACCAATCCCATTTTATGACCTAGTCACGTGCTAAACGTCCACCTCTTAATACTATCACATTGGATATTAGGTTCCAATATATAAATCGGGGGAGCACAACAACATTCAGACCATAGCATTTTCCCCTGGCCCCTCAAATTCATGGTCTTCTCCATGCAAAATTCCATCTCAATAGCTCCCAAGAACTTGTTCCAGTGCTGACTCAAAAGTTTTAAGTCCAGAATCTCATCTAAATTAAATATAAGTGAGACTCAAAAATGTGATTCAGGCTGGGCGTGGTGGCTTACACCTGTAATCCCAGCACTTTGGAAGGCTGAGGTGGAAGGATCAATTGAGGCCAGGAGTTTGAGACTAGCCTGGCCAACATGATAAAACCCCATCTCTACTAAAAATACGAAAATGAGCCAGGCATGGTGGTGCATGCCTGTAGTCCCAGCTACTCTGAGGCAAAATAATATCTTGAACCCAGAAGGCAGAAGTTGCTGTGAGCTGAGATCACGTCACTGCACTCCAGCCTGGGTGACAGAGCAAGACTCTGTCTCAAAAAAAAAAAAAAAAATGTGTGATCTATCCTGAGTCAAACTCTTCTTCAGCGGTGAGCCTGCGAAATCGAACAAGGCATGTGCTTTCTAAATACAATGGTAGGACAGGCAAAGGACAGACATTTTAATTCCAAACAGGAGTAGAAAAGAAGAAAGAGATAAGAGAGCTCAATCAAATTTTAAAAAACCAAACAAGGCAAACATTAAACCTAAGGTTCCAGAATATTCTTTCTTGACTTGATATTCTGCCATCTGGACACACGAGGTTGGGGACTGAACTCCCAAGGCTCCAGGCAACCCTGTTCCCATGGCTTTCCTAGGCACAGCCCATACCACACCCGTTGTAGGTTAGAGTCTGGTGCCTACAGCTCTCCCAAGCTGGAATTGCATGCCCATGGCTCTGCCTTTCTGGGGTCTTGGGAACAGCCTCACTCCCACATCTCTGCTAAGGATTTCCCTGTTGGAGGCTCTCTGTGGTGGTCCCACCCTTGTGGTAGCTTCTGCCTGGGTCATGAGGCCTAGGCTCCAAGTGGCTCCGTCCTTCAAAACGTAGTGGAGACAGGCATGTCCCACATCTCATGTACCCTTTGGACCAGTGGATTTGGCATCATGCAGATTTTGCAAAGGTCTACTGCCTGTGACTTCTGGAGGAGCAGCTCGAGCTACACTTGGGCTCACTTGAGCCACAGCTGGGGAGGCCAAGGAGCACTGAAATCATTTTGCTCCCAAGGCCTTAGCATTCTGGGCCTGTGCTGGGATAAGCAGCCCCAACAATCTCCAAAATGCCTTTGGGGTCATCCTTCCATTGTCCTGATGAACAGCATCTGGCTCTCTTCTATTTGCACGAATCTCCTTCTCAAGTGGTTACTTGGCCACACCTGTAGTGTTCCCGCCTAACCATGCTTTTTCTTGTTCTTTTTTTTTTTTTCTGAGACAGGGCATTTCTCTATCACTCAGGCGAGAGTGCAGAGGTGCAATCTCAGCTCACTGCAGCTGCAGCCTCCCAGGCTCCAGCGATCCTCCCACCTCAGCCTCCCGAGTAGCTGGGACTACAGGTGCTTGCCACTGTGTCCAGCTGCTTTTTTTATAAAATGACCAGGCTGAGAATTTTCTAAATCTTTAATTTTTGCTTCCCTTTTCATTATACGTTGTCTTCTCACGTTTTACTATAAGCATCAAGAGAAGTCATGCTGCACCCTCACACTTTGCGTAGAGATTTCTTCTGCCAATTATCCTATTTCATTGCTCACAAATTCCTGCTTCCACAAAGAAATAAGACATGAACACAATTCAGTCATGCTCTTTGCCACTTCTAACAAGGAAACAAGGATGGTCTTTTTTCCAGTTTCCAACAACATGTTTGTCATTTCCGTGATCTTATCGTAATAGCCTTTATTGTCCATATTTCTATCAGCATTTTTTTTTGAGACAGAGTCTCACTCTGTTGCCCAGGCTGGAGTGCAGTGGCACAATCTCGGCTCACTGCAATCTCTGCCTCTTGGGTTCAAGCAATTCCCCTGTCTTAGCTTCCTGAGTAACTGGGACTACAGGTGCATGCCACCTGTAGTAATTATAATGCCACCAATTATAATTTTTATAATTTTAGTAGAGATGGGGTTTTGCCATATTAGTCAGGCTGGTCCTGAACTCCTGACCTCAGGTGATCCACCTGCCTTGGCCTCCCAACGTGCTGGGATTACAGGCGTAAGGCACTGTGCCTGGCCTTCTACCAACATTTTTATCAAAGCACTTAGGTAACCTCCTCAAGAAGAGTGAGGTTTTCTCTACAGCTGTCCTTTTCTGAGTCCTCACCAGAATCACTCTTAATGTTCTGTTCACAGCAATAAAGGCTTTTTCTAGTATTCACTTCCAAACTCTTCTAGTCCCTGCCTGTTGCCTAGTTCCAAAGCTACTTACACATTTTTAGGTAATTGTTACAGGAGCACCTCACTTCTTTATAAAAAAAATTTTTTTTTGAGACAAGGTCTTGTTGTCACCCAGGTTGGAGTACAATAATGCCCTGATGGCTCACTGCAGCCTCTACCTCCTTGGCTCAAGCAATCTTCTGGCCTCAGCCTCCCAAGTTGCTGGGATCACAGGTACACTGCACCACACCTGGCTAATTAAAAATTTTTTTTGGGGGGTAGAGATTTTTTTCA
This sequence comes from Alouatta palliata, assembly GCA_004027835.1. NCBI lineage: Eukaryota > Metazoa > Chordata > Mammalia > Primates > Atelidae > Alouatta > Alouatta palliata. Next base: position 3,409 of record PVKV010002655.1, on the reverse strand, counting down.
GTAGCTGCCCAGGCTGGTCTTGAACTTCTGGGCTCAATAAATCCTCCTGCCTTGGCCTCGCAAAGTGCTGGGATTATAGGCATGAACCGTTGCACCCAGCCGTCAGCCCCTCACTTCTTGGTACCAATTTATGTCTTAGTCCATTTCTGCTACTATAACAAAATATCTTAGACTGGGTAGTTTATAAATAATACAGATTTATTACTCACAGTTCTGGAGGCTGGGAAGTCCAAGATCAAAGCACCAGCGAATTTGGTGTCTAATGAGTTTCCCTCTTTGCTTCCAAGATGGCACCTTCTTGCTGCATCCTCATATGGTGGAAGGAGTGAACACTGTGTCCTCATGTGGCAGAAGGGAATTCATTAACTCCTTCAGGCCTCTTTTGTTTTTTGAAACGGAGTGTCCCTCTGTCACCCAGGCTGGAGTGCAGTGGCATTATCTCAGCTCACTGCAACCTCTGCCTCCCAGGTTCAAGCAATTCTCCTGCCTCAGCCTCCCAAGTAGATGGGATCACAGGCACCCACCACTGTGGGCGGTGGGCTAATTTCTGTATTTTTAGTAGAGACAGGGTTTCGTCATGTTGGCTGGGCTGGTCTCGAACCCCTGACCTCAGGTGATCCACCTGCCTTGGTCTTCCAAAGTGCTGGGATTACAGGCATGAGCCACCACGCCTGCCCCCAGGCCTCTTTCATAAGGACACTAATCACCTCCTAAAGACCCCACCTCTTAATAGTATCACATTGGGTATTAGGTTCTAACATATGAATTTGGGGAGGAAATCAACATTCAGACCATAGCAGCAACCACCATCACAAGAACATTTTCATCACCCTAAAAAGACTCCCTTAGCTCTTAAAACAGTCACTCCCCATTCCCCCACCCCTCAGCACTGGGCAACCACTAATCTGCTTTCTGTCTCTACAGATTTGCCTATTCTAGACATTTCATACAAATGGAATCGCACAATATGTGGCTTTTTATATTTGACTTATTTCATTCAGTGTAATGTTTTCAATATTTTTTTCCAGGTTGCACTGCATATTAGTACATCACTCTGAATAACATTCCATTTTATGGATATACCACATTTTGTTTATCCGTTTATGAGTTGATGGACATTTGGGTTGTGTTTACTTTTTGACTATTATAAATAATGCTGCTCTGAACATTGGTGTGCAAGTTTTTGTTTGAACACTTGTGTTCAGTTCTCTTGGATATGTATCTAGGAGCTGAAGTGCAGGGTCATATGGTAATTCCATGTTTAACTTTTTGAGGAATTGCTAAACTGTTTCTCACAGAGACGACACCATTTTACATGTCCAGAAGCAGTGTATGAGGGTTCCAGTTTCTACATATTTTCACACTTCTTCAAGTCTGTCTTTTTTTATTACAGTGGGTGTGAAGTGGTATCTTGCTGTGGTTTTGTTTGCATTGACTAATTTGGTTAACTTGAATCTTAAACTTAGCTGATAAAGAAAAAAAAAAAGAAAATTTCCACTGATCCTAGTGAAATGGAGTCTCACTCTGTCATGCAGGCTGGAGTGCAGTGGCACGACCTTGGCTCACTGCAACCTCTGCCTCCTAGCAAGCAATTCTCCTGCCTCCGCCTCCCGAGTAGGTGGGAGGCCATTTTGTATTTTCGGTAGAGACAGGGTTTCACGTGCTTACTGGCCATTGTATATCTTCTTCTTTGGAGAAATGTCTGTTCAAGCTCTTTGCCCTTTTTCTGATTCGTTTTGTTTCTTTTTTTTGTTTTTGAAAGAGAAAGTCTTGTTCTGTCACCCAGCCTGGAGTGCAGTGGTGCAATCATGGCTCACTGCAGCCTCGACCTCCCAGGCTCAATCAATCCTCCCACCTCAGCCTCCTGAGTAGCTGGGACTAGTACATGCCACCATGCCCAGCTAACTGTATTTTTTGCAGAGACACGGTTTCACCATGTTGCCCAAGCTGGTCTCAAACTCCTAGGCTCAAGCAATCCTCCCACCTTGGCTTCCCAAAGTGTTGGGATTACAGGCGTGAGCCACTGCACCCAACCTTTTGTCCATTTTTTTCTAACTGGACTGTTTGTCTTTTTGTTGTTGTGTCATAGGAGTTCTTTATATATTCTGGATACTAGATCCTTATCAGGTATTAGATTTGCAAATATTTTCTCTATTTCTTTGTTGGGATGTCTTTTTACTTTCTTTATTGTGGTTTTTTCTTTTTTTTTTTTTTTTTTGATGCACAAATGTTGATGAAGTTCAATTAACTTTTTTCTTTTGTAGTTTGGGCTTTTTGTATCATGTCTAAGAACCCATTGCCAAATCCAAGTTATGAAGATTTACCCCTGTGTTTTCTTCTATGATTTTTTAGTTTTAACTCTTTCATGCAGGTATTTAATCGATTTTCAGTTAATTTTTCTTTGAGAGAGAGGGCTTCATTCTGTCACCCAGGCTGGAGTGCAATGGTACCATCATGGCTCACTACAGCCTCAACATCCTGGGTTCAAGTGATCGTCTCACCTCAGCTTCCTAAATTGCTGGGTTTACAGGCATGAGCCACTGTGCCTGGCTCAGATAATTTTTGTATATGGCATGAGGTGAGGATGTCCAACCTCAGTCTTTTGCATGTGGATATACAGTTGTCTCAGCACTATTTGTTGAAACTATCCTTCCCCCATTGAATGGTTTTGGCACCCTTGTAGAAAATCATTTTATCATATATTTATGGGTTTATTTCTGGACTTGTGTTTGTTTTCCATTGATCTCTATGTCTGTCCTTCTGCCAGCACTACACTGTCTTGGATACTGTACGTTTGTAATATGCTTTGAAATTAAGAATTGTGAGTCCTCCAATTTTGTTCTTTTTCAAGATTGTTTTGGCTATTCTAAGTCTCTTGAGTTTCCATGTGAATTTTCCATACAATTGTTCATTTCTGAAAAAAATTTTGATAGGCAATGAATTGAATCTATAGATCAATTTGGGGAATATTACCATCTTATAAATATTAAGTTATCCAATCTATGAACATGGGTTATCCTTCTATTTATTTAGATCTTCTTTAAGAAGATTTATGCAGGGCACAGTGGCTCACACCTGTAATCCCAACAGTTTGGGAGGCCGAGGCAGGTGGGTCACTTGAACCTAGGAGTTTAAAACCAGTTTGGATGACACAGTAAGACCTCCGTCTCTACAAAAAATAAACAAAATTAGCTGAATGTGGTGGTACACACACCTGTAGCCCCAGCTACTTACTGGGAGGCTGAAGTGGGAGGCTCATTTGAACCTGGGAGTTTGAGGTTTCCTGGGAGCCACTGTACCTGCACTCCAGCCTGGGCAACAGAGGCCGTGTCTCTCTTCCTCTCTCTCTCTCTCTCTCTCTCTCTCTCTCTCTCACACACACACACACACACACACACACACACACACA